>OY293418.1:41824521-42079521 GCA_958502065.1 Chrysolina americana
GCTGGATTGACCTAACCATTTGCAGCAAGAGCTGGGTGAGAGACTGGGAGGTGAGCGAGGATGAGTCACTGAGCGATCATCGAGTGATACGTTTCCTAATAGCCGGAGAGCCGACAACGCGAAAAAGGACCTTTTTGAATGTGGGAAGGACAAATTGGGCCGTGGTGGAGGAGATAGTCTCGACATATGATATGGGGAAAATAGATAGCAGTGAGGAGGTAGAAGCAGAAGCGGGGAAACTCCAGTCCTTGATTGTTCGGGCGTGTCGCAAGGCAATACCCAGGAGTACAAAAGAGGAGCAAGAGGAGAGAGAATGGTGGAATGATGAGTTGGGTAGGATGAGAAGAAGAGTGAGGAAACTCAGGAGGGAGTACCAGGAAGAAAGAATAGAGGGTGAAAGAATCAGAAAACAGGAGATATTTAGGAGAGAGAGGAATGAGTACAAGAGGGGGATTGCAAGGGCAAGAATCGAGTGGCTGAAAGAAAGGGTCGAGAGGTTGCAATCGGAGAAACCGTGGAACAGAGTGTTTGGGCTCCTGAGGAAAGAAAGGGCAGAGGAAATACCGGGCACGGCTAAGAGGGAGGATGGCACATACACCGAGGGAAAGCACGAAACCAGCAGATACCTGCTGGACAAGTACTTCCCGAACGATGACAGGGGAAAAGACACCATGGGTAGACGCTGCATTAGGGAGGACGGAGATGAAGGATGGGGACCGGAGCAGCCCAACTTCACGGTGAGGGAGGTACAAGAGGTAATGGAAGGATTGAAAGACAACAAAGCGACGGGAACAGACGGCATACCTAATGAGGTGATGAAACACGTGGCGAACCTAATAAGCGAAGATCTTACGGATATACTCAACGCATGCCTTAGGCTGAGGTATTTCCCTGCAGTATGGAAGGTGATGAAGGTTGTGTGGATTCCTAAGAAGGATAGTAGCCTAAGGCCGATCAGCTTGCTGACCGCGTTAGGGCGAACTTTCGACCGGCTTCTCAGCGGAAGAGTACAGGTGTGGTGTGAAAGAGGACAGAAGTTCTCGCCCTGCCAATTTGGCTTCAGGGCGGGATTGGACACATCGACTGCTGTTGAGAATATGGTGGAGAGAATAAAGAGAAGTAAGAACGATGGTATGCATAGCATGGTGATGGCGCTGGATTTGTCGAACGCTTTCAACACGGCATGGGAACCTGCGATAGGATGGAATATGAGGAAGATGGGGCTACCGGAGAACATTGGCAAGGTGTGCATGGAATTTGTAGGCGAAAGAAGAGTCAAGAGTGGAGGCGTGGAAGCGATCGTGGACAGGGGGTGCCCGCAGGGATCCAGCCTGGGACCCACGCTATGGCTTATTGTCATGGAAGCGTGGTTCGAGAGGATGAGGGCAGTAAACGAAAAGGAATATGACAGGATAAATGAAGGGGTGCCAGCAGCGCACAGAGTAAGTGGTGGGACGAAGGTGTGGGCCCAGGCCTACGCCGACGACCAACTGATAGTGGTGGTTGGCCCGTCGGTAAAGAAAATAGAAAGGATGTGGAAGGAGGTGTGGAAAGAATGTCAAGAATGGGAGGATGAAATGTGGCTGAGGTATAACGAAAACAAGACCGAATGCATGTTTGTCCCGGCCAGGAAACTGGACAAGGAACCGGTGGTTAGGGTGAGAGAGCAACGGATTGAGTGCGGCGGTAACATCACATACTTGGGCATGATAGTAGACAAGGGCCTACTGTACATTGATCATCTTAAGGAGGTAAGAAGGTGAACGGCTATAGTTGCAGGAAAACTAAGAAGATGGACGGGCCGTGACGTAAGGCTAAGGAGAGGATGTGTCAGACTGATTTTCGAAAGAGTGGTTAAGCCGGCGGTGATGTATGGCGTCCAAGTCTGGGGAGCAAGAGCGAAGGACTCTAGGGTGATCAGACAATTGGGGGCCATACAGAGACCGTTTACGCTATCGGCCAGCGGGGCATATAGAACGGCGCCGTCAGCCGCGTTATGCGTGCTGACTGGGATAGCGCCTCTATACATAGAGGCAGCAACGAGGTATGAAGAATGGAAGGCGCACGGAAAAGAAAAAGTAAGAGGACGGATAAACGGGTGCGACAGAATATACCCATGGATGATCGGAACAATTCTGGAGAACCGAGAACGGCTAAAAGAGGTATTTGTGGACACGGTTAAGAGAGAGGATGGACGAGTGGGTATAGGATGGGCGCATAAGGAGGGGAGCGAGTGGAGAATGGGTCGGGAAAGAATCAGTGAGCTGGGAAGCGTACAGGAAGCCGAAATGGTGGCTATAGGTAAAGGGGTACTGATGGGTGGAGAGATGGACATAAGAATAATAAGTGACTCGCCTGGAGCAGTGGAGACCATTAGGAATGCGAGGACGAAGAGCAAAAGGGCAGCTCGTATTAGGAGAATGCTTGAAAACAGAAGGGTAGCGGGATTGGTGACGGAAATTGAGTGGAGGAAAGGGCATGTTAGGGAGAATGAGGGTAACAGAAGAGCAGATGAAGAGAGTAGAAGAGGTGCGGAACTGCAAGAGATCACATGGCAAATAGACTTGGGACATAGCAGAATGGAGGAGAGGAAAAGGATTAGGAGAATGGTGATGGAAAAATGGCAGGGTGAATGGGACAGCGGCAGGACCGGCAGAAGCGTACATGGTATGTGCAACAGGGTAGGGATGGGGTGTATACCATTAGCAAGGAAGGCAGTGCAACTGGTCACAGGGCATGGGAACTTTCGGGGTTACCTGGCAAGGTTCGGAATTGCACAAGAGACCCCATGCCAGTGTGGAACTGGCGAGACTGACACGGCGGAGCACATCAGGAACGATTGCATGCGGAGAGAAAGGGTAGAATGGAGAAGGAGGATCGAGGAAGAGGAGGATAGACTTGGAGCGTTACAGCTAAGGGATACGAATGGTGTGAAGGATGAATGGGTAAGGATATTGAATGAATGGGCGGGGGCTGTGGTCAAGGATGAAGAAGTATGAGAACCAACATAGTGTCAATGCGACGGTAATAGTGGCCTGGCTTCGGGATAAACGAGCGACGAAAGTAAATCGGGAGAGCAGGCGCTCGGATAGAATAAGACTGCCGACCAGGGAGGGCGCTGTTTGAATGTGGAGGATGAGCGGAATAAAGAAGGAAGGATCTTCCCCGCTTATTGCCCGCCCGGTATTCGGTGGGTCACGACCCAACGGTGGTGGGGGGGTGTGGCGGGGCGGAGGAGCGAGGGATATCGTGACGTGGACGTTGGAATGGGATGTAGGTGCAGCTTTATGGCCTAACGGCTTGGCAAGTGCAGCACACCTGGGGTGGTTTTAGTCAGTAAGAGTCTGACACTACTGATACGCGATGGACACCGAGCGATCAGAGTCCATGAGGATTTCCACCCCACTGAAAAAAAAAAAAAACAAAAAAGCTCTTCCTGAGTCCATTTCATTACTCCAAAGGAGTAAAGTAGAATCGGAACGGCAAGCTTATTAGTTGCAGCAACTTTGTTCGTCCCCGACAGTTCTGAAGACCAGATCTGTCGGAGTTTGTGCTGATACTTGCCGCGGAGAGAGCTTTTGACAGTAGCTACCTCTTGGGTGTGGCGTTGTTCCACCCCTAGGTAGGTATACGTCTCTCCGGCATCCAGATGATGTAGGATGCTTCCGTCTACGAGCTGAACGTCCTCTCCGTATTCCTCGCATCGTCCTCTTTTTAGATGGACCGTGGCACATTTGTCTATCCCAAACTCCATTTCGACAGCATGCGTGTACTCTTGCACCACCCTTAAGGACTGGTGAAGGTCCTTTTCTCCGGAGGCATAAAGTTTGAGGTCATCCATGTAAAACAGATGGGTGACCTTATGCCTCCAGTTGCTGGGGGTGCCGCAGTTGTATCCGCGGGTTTTCCGTAGTGCAACGGACAATGGCAGTAGTGAGATGCAGAAGAGAAGAGGGCTGAGGGAGTCTCCCTGAAACACGCCTCTTCTAAAGATAACCTGCTCTGTTTGGACTCTGACTTGACCAGATGGTATGGTAAATCGAGTCCTTCAGAGCGGCATCAGCTGTTCAATGCATCTCACTATTTGATCGGGTACCGCAAGGCATCTGAGCAAATGCATGATGAGTTCATGCGATGTTGTATCAAATGCCTTGCGATAATCGATCCAGGCCATTGAAAGGTTACGCTTATACTGCACGGAGTCCTGCGTGATGCATCTGTCGATCAGCAGGTTCTCCTTGCAGCCAGCGACCCCCTTTTTTGACCCTCTTTGCTCATATATCCGTTCATACACCGGCTCAACTGCGGAGAGTATTCGCATGTACAAGATGCGTGTAAACATCTTATAACATGCGTTCAAGCATGTTATCGGTCTGTAGTTCTTCGGATCAGATAAATCTCCGTTTTTGGGGATTAGCACGGTTCGCCCCTCGACAAACCAATCCGGAATCTGCTGCTCCCCATCTAGCCACGAGTTGAAAACTCTTGCTAGATGGTGGTGGGTACTTGGTAATTTTTTCCACCAATAGTTATTCAGGCCATCAGGACCTGGAGCAGCAAAATTCTTCGAGCCTTTGAGGGCCCGTCGAACTTCTTCCGGGGTTATCGGATTGCGCAGTTCATTGAGCTCAGGCTGACGAAGCCTCCTGCAGAAAGCTTCGAACTGCGCTAGGGCTGGAGTATCTACGTTGAGTGATTGCGGAAATTCGTAAATACCCTTCCAGAAGGTTTCTACCCGATCAGCCGCCGGCATGTTTTCCACAACACGTGGAGGCTCTTGGAATAGGCGAGAAGGTTTATAGCGGAACTTCATGTTTTCCGCGATGCATCTCGCCCGCCTCACTAGTGACTTTTTTGCAGCCACCAGCATTCGTATCCTATCAAGACAGTGCTGTTTGATGGTTAACAGCACGCCTTGATTTAGTGTGTGGTGAGCTCGTCTTAAACTTGCGGCAATTCGCCGCACTGCGGGCGTGAAGGGCCTATAGGCCGCCACGTAGTCCGCCACACACTAGATACGAGACGCGTGTTGTCTCGCTGACCTGATCTTAGCTTCCATCTTGTGAATGCGTCGCTCATGCCTCTCAATCAAAGGGTTGGTATCCCTTCTCTCCGTTTGGGACAGGGCCTGAGCGGCGTCATACACGGCAGAGTTGATCTGCCAGATGTCAGCCTCTTCTGAAAGGACATCGTGAATCTCCGCATCCACCCGAGCCAGTTGTTGGGGCTTGGTGTTATGCAGCGCCCTGCGGGTTCTGATGCCTTCCGTTGGTGGTATAATGCGGGCCTCCTCTACAGCTAGATCGACGCGTGGCATATCTGCCACTTCTGCCACTGCGTTAACCGGCTGAGGAGGGGCTCTAACATAGCCTCGAACCCGAAGGTGGGATACAAAATCCCTTAGGTTTTGTGCGGAAAAGGCAGCATGCTCTGGGTGTATTTCACACCACAAAGCATGCATTCTCGCCATGTATCCTCTTCGGGCGGGCTCACTGCTCTCATAGCAATGCAGAAGACTGTCCCTTAGTTCATCCGTCCACTCAAAGCGTCCGTTTTCATTGCGGTCGTTATACAGTGGCAATCCATCGTTCTGGGCCCCACCACCTTGCCTATGACCCCTAATCCGAGGGGGTCGGTTGTGGGGGCCTCTTTCTCGTCCATCTTGAACCGAGTAGTGGGGTATACCGGGGGGTTAACCCAGTATACCCACGGCCGACATCAGAGGGTATGAGCATTCCCTCCAGGGTGCGCCATGGCTGCCGGTCCGGTTTTGCACCGGTAGCTCAGGAAAGTGGTGTCGCAACTCACCAAGGCCTTGGATGATGGTTGGTCTTTCCTGCTTATTATTATTATTATTACTATTACTATTACTATTATTATTATTATTATTATTTTTTTTTTTTTTTTTTTTTTTTCGTTAGGAATTACCCAGTCAGGCCCTGTCTCCGGAGCCCCGACACTTCCGGAGGGCGCGCTGGTGTGTCATTAACCCCAGTAAACACTCCCCACGTCCATGGGGTAAGTGATTACTGGGTCCGAGAATCATGTGCCCTGAGTAGGCGGAGTGAACCAAGAATTACGGCCTTCTGCATTCGCCCGGCTAGGATTTCTGCCATGTCACGGCAAGCCGGTATGATTTTTAAGTTTGAGAGCAGTGTGTCCATCATTCCACCAAGGACCCCTATTATCAGAACCACCATCTTGACAGAATGGTTTGGGTAAAGCCTGCGGAGTTCAAAGAGAAGATCTCGATATTTAGTCCGTTTTTCCTCCTCTTTTCGGACGATGTTCGTTTCGCCAGGAGCTGAAAACTCAATGACGAAAATCGTCCTACTTTGATGGTCGAGGAGTACTACATCAGGCTTATTGGCATGTATTTGCCTGAGGGTGGGGAATGAATAGTTCCAATAGATTCGGCACTTATCATTCACCACCACGGACTCAATATCCCCCAGAGCATAAGGCAACACTGGTGTCTCGTCTACACCGTACGAGTGTCGTAGATGGTAGTACAACACTCGTAGGGCCGCGTTATGTCTGTGGATATAGGCTGAGACCGCATAAGCTGGACAAGCTGACAGCAAATGCATTATGGTCTCAGCTGCCCCACGACACGCTCTGCATCTAGTGTCAGGGACCTCTATACCCATCACGCGACTGCGGTAGACGAGAGTGTTGAAGACACCATCCTGGCAGGCCATTATGAATCCCTCGGTCTCCGACTTCAGCCCACTTGACCTGAGAAACGAGAAGGTCAGGTCTCTGGATAAGCCTAGGTCTTCAATGTTCTTGAAGAAGACCCCATGCATCGGCTTATCCTTATGTAGCTGCAGGAGCCTCTCACACTCCGCAGCTTTTACGTGGGCTTTTTTCTGAACGGGTTCCAACTCGGTGATAGAGTTTGGGATTGTCCGTTCAGTGTCGAATACGAGGTCGAGTTCATCGGCTGCACGGGTTGCTGCCTTGAAAAGAAATGCTCCAATCCCTGCCTTTTCATGATCACATACCAAGCAGAGAAGGGGATCTGAACTCCTGATGACTTTACAGGCTCCATCCAGTACCATTCTGTTATGTAGACACTCCAAACTCAAAAGTCCACGGCCTCCCCGTTGTCTGGGGAAGTATAACCGTGGAACAGACGATTTAGGATGCAAGCTTCTATGAAGATGCATCATTTTGCGAGTTTTTACGTCGAGTTGTCGCAGCTCTTCCTGAGTCCATTTCATTACTCCAAAGGAGTAAAGTAGAATCGGAACGGCAAGCATATTAGTTGCAGCAACTTTGTTCTTCCCCGACAGTTCTGAAGACCAGATCTGTCGGAGTTTGTGCTGATACTTGCCGCGGAGAGAGCTTTTGATAGTAGCTACCTCTTGGGTGTGGTGTTGTTCCACCCCTAGGTAGGTATACGTCTCTCCGGCATCCAGATGGTGTATTATTATTATTATTATTATTATTATTATTATTATTATTATTATTATTATTATTATTATTATTATTATTATTATTATTATTATTATTATTATTATTATTATTATTATTATTATTATTATTATTATTATTATTATTATCGGTCCTCATACATTTGCCAAAATCATGACAAACTATGAGGAGCTGACGGAAGTCATAAAACGGCTCCCGACGAACAAGGCGCCTGGGTCGGATGGGCTGGACGCAATTCTGCTCAAGAACTCACCGCGAAAGTATCTGGTTCAGTTTATCCACCTGATAAACGCAATGCTAAAGTGGCAGTGTTACCCGGATTGCCTGAAGAAGGCACTGGTAATACCGATCTTGAAGCCAGGCAAGGATGGCCACCACCTCGACAGCTACCACCCTATATCACTACTGAGCGTCGTTGCCAAGGTAGTAGAGAAGATTGATTCTCTTGAAACGGTTAATCACCCTCGAGGAGACACTCAAAATGATCCCCGCTGAGCAATTCGGCTTTCGTGTAGGTCACTCAACGACCTTGCAGATTGTCCGGGTTGTTCACGAGGTGAAAGAGGCTGCTCACCGAGGGATGAACACGGTCATGGTCCTGTTGGACATGCAGAATGCTTTCGACTCCGTATGGATTGAAGGTCTAATTTACAAGATGCTGAAGGCACGCATGCCTTCATACCTGGTGAGGATCATCAACTCTAATCTCACGAATCGTGCTTTTGTGGTGAGGGTTAACAGCACAAGATCCGCAGAGTACCCCATCGAAGCAGGTGTCCCGCAGGGGTCGAGCCTCTCGCCGCACTTGTACTCTCTGCATACGCATGATTTCCCTATGTGCGAGAGAACGAAGACGGCTATATACGCGGATGATACCGCTATATTTGCCCAATCCTTCTCCAGCGTTGCAGCTGCTAGGCAGGTCCAGATCCGTCTGGACAGGGAGATCATTCCGTATCTAGAGAGTAACAAGATCGTGGTAAATCCGGCCAAGTCCGAAGCCATGAATTTCTCGAGGAAACTTAGGTTTTCTAAAATTGCTCAGAAATTGAGGGTCAAGGACAAGGCCCTGGAGACTAAGACCAATGTGCGATACCTGGGAGTACAGCTCGACAAGCGCACAACATGGCAGAATCATATTAACCTGGCTATCCAGAGGGTTGTGGCTGCGATAAGACGCACTTACCCACTGATAGCTAGAGGTTCTCACATGTCCCTTGAGGCCAAAATGGCCATTTACAAACAGATAATCCGGCCAGCCATGTTGTACGCATGCACAGCGTTCTGCAGCCTGCCCTAAACTCCTTTTATGATGTTGGACAGGTTGTAGAATAAAGTACTCTGTATAATCACCAAGAGCGATAGATACATTCGACTGGATGCGCTGAGCGCCCTTGCTGGCGTCGACTCCATCCCGACACATGTCAAAAACCTGTCGGAGAAATTCTACAGGTTTCACCTCTCCAAGAGTACGATAACGAGGGACCTTACCAGGCTCCGAATTCATGATAATCAGCCCCGCAAACACGGTGGGCTGATTTATCAATCTTCGGCCATCTTCCAGGAGAGATGGGAAGAACCGGTTCCTTAGGGAACCAAGCCGCTGTGTAGAGCGCGAAGTTCCATGACCCGGTTTTTTGCCTCAGCCTTTTCCGGGGTAACATCGAAACAACCACCTCTGACCGAACCTTAGACAAAGCATTTTCTGCATAGAAGGCAAACTGAACGACATGCATAAACTTTGCAGAGGCATGAATTATACGAACTACATCCACAATCATTCGGAATGTTCGGCCCACCGCCACCATCAGCGGGGGAGGATACTAGCGCCCCTTCGCCGGGACGCTATGTACCCCTTGGCACAAGCGCTCCCTCATCCTTCGTCCAGAAATGGTCGGGGGATGGGGGAGGCTGCTTTCAGTGCGTCCTCCCGATCCTCTTCCTCTCCTGAACCCTCTTGGGCGACGGCAAGACTAGCTGACGGAGTTTTGAACATATCAAATGAAGTGTAGAATTTACTGACGAACTTTGTAAAAATAAATCTTTATTTATTTATTAATTTAGTCTCTGGCAGTGGAACTTCTAGCTCGCAACAGACAGACGTTCGAGGCTCGGGTACGGAATCTTTTTTCATAAGTACACGTATCTCTTCAGGTGGCCACATGCCTTGTTGTGAATGAAGTGTAATGTGAGTTGCCTAGATGCCAATCCTGACGTCTGGTGCTAGCTTGAAGTGCGCACCGTCCAACCGGGGTGGTGCTGTAGGTTTTCCGGGTTTTCCTACAGCTGAAAAGTAAATACACCACCGACAATATCAGTAAGTCGCCCTGGAGCGCCACGGCAAATAATAATAGTAGCCGTCCTCTACCCTCACAGGCTATGCCTTTTTTATGAGGGAGTATTATTATTATTTTTTTAAAAAGAAAAATAAACTAATATTTTTGGGAGTTATTGTTGACCAACATTTACGATGGGATGAGCAACTGATCCACATATTTTATGCTCTGAGAGATATACTAACTCGCAAAAACATACTTACTTTATATTATTCACTAGCAGATTCTGTATTGTATTGTATCACAGCATGGGTGGAACCTGGGATAGTCTGGGATATATACTTACAACTAACGCAAAATACTTTACTAAAACTTATCTCTCAGATTCCACCAATAACTTTTATGAAGAATCAAAATTATTCAATATAAGAAAATCTCTATTCCTATTCATGTTTGATTTGGATATTCTACAATAAGGTTAACTATCAGAAGACAACAAATGAAAAAAAGACCAGATTTTTTGTAGAAAAGTACTTTTCAAGTATTCAGCATTAGAGTCCAAGAATATTACAGATATTAGGAAATACAAAACTGCCATAAAATCATATGTGTGCCACAATTAACTTACTATTCAAAATTTATATTGAACATTTGATCATCGAATTTTCCGTAAGGATAAAAACCGAAAACGGCAATGAGGATTTAACATTATTGATCTTAAAACACCTCCTATAAGTACGAGTCTCCTGACACAACACAAGCACATCAGTGCTTGGGTGAATGGTACTGATACAAAATAGGGGATAACCTAAAATTGTATTGCTGTTATTAGAAATAGAAAATTTATATTATCTCTTACTGTAAACCCTCTTACTGAGATATAACTCAATGAATCTGATTTGATTAAAAAAAAAATTATTTGGTTTGAGTACCAATATGGCAGCAAGTGGGGTTATTGGTAAAGATGGCAAAAAAGTTATTTGAGGAAGTTGTTGATGATTTAAATTTAGGCCCACATGAATTTGAAATATCTATTCGAAAATTCCGATTCACTAACTGATTTTATAATTAAAAGTTTGTATCTCGGAACTCTATAACTCCAAATTGAAATCTTGGAATTCCGAATCAGGTACTCTGAATTTATAATTTCCGAATTAGTATGGAATTATATAACATTCTTGGGATTCTGAGATACTAAGTCGGAATTACGAAATTATAAATTACCAACTGGGAATCCCGATATACTAAATCGGAGAAAATAAAATTGGTGTGTCCCTTCTACGCTTTCGTAAATAACAAGAACTCAATATCAAAATTGTCCAATTGATTTCCAATTTATTCATTCTCATTCAAGAATCAAAACCAAACAATTCAATAACATCAGAGCTATTTCAACACCACCAAAACTAACACAACTTTGGTGTTCCATAGTTAAGGTACGGTCTGTTTTGGGCAAATTGTCGAGGTATGTAAACGCGACGTATAATCGACAAGGTAGGTTAAATGCGCATATGATAGTGATGGTCCGGTTTGAGCGACCAGTCGATACAAGTCGCCACAAGAAGATGCGTCTCGCGGCAAAATCGGTTGTCAGGCAATTTAAACGCTCATGTGTTATCATCCTACCTCGATACACCACTGGAGCATTAGTCAGACACAGTAATATGATGACGTGGTTACAATAGATTAAGATAGGAAGAGGGATTTCGGAAGTCAGTCTATAACTAGATTTCATGTGAACTGTTGCTACTGAATAATTGATTATACTTGTTCGTGATATAATAGTGATTCCTTCCATCCAGGTAGCAACTCCTAACATTAGAAGTGGTGAAAAAAAACTCAGCAGAAGAATGGGAAAACAAAGAAAAAGATGTTTGTCCACGTCTGATTCATCAAGTAGTTTTTCATCATCGAACGATGATGAAATAGTAGATCATAGCTCTCGAATTCATGAATGGAATCCTGAAAATACAGTTTTTCAAACAACCAGTAGGAACCGCTCGAATTTGGTATAACAATCTTGTATCCAATAACGTTGAATGGTCTTTGTTCACATGGGAGACGTGGACAGAAAGACTGGCTCAGATAGTAGACGAGAGGTTGTTGGTTCAAGCCACCGACAAAACATTTTTCGTTATTCCAATACTTAATGAATCATAAACCTACAGACGGCAACTCATTGTATGATTTTTTTTTCTTACATTTGGCTAAGATAGATAACATGGGACTCAACATTTCAGAAGAGGATAAAATATCTTTGATTTTGGGAGCAATAGGTGACCAAACATCAAATCATCGTCTGAGGCTGCAAGAACTCGAAACACTACTGTTTTACGTAATAAATGCATTCATAGATTTAGGTAGAGACTGTTCCGTTATGGAGAGAAAATTAGCTTTGAAATTGTATTCAAAAATTCAAAAATTAGACGTAGTGATCAAACTGTTATGGTTCACAGGGCAATCAATAAATGTATATGATATTCAAATTCAAATTCAAATTTCAAATTTATTGATTTAACAAATATATACATATATACTACAAATTGATAAGGATTTCCTTTCATAATCCGAAGGGTTCACCTAAGCACTTGAGGCGCTTGTTTTGTGCAGCCCTTTGGATTAATTCGGGATTTCATTCGGTATTCAGTATGAATGGTACACAGATAAATATAACAGTTTCCATTGAAATATACATCTCTATCATTTAGAATTGAAATTCTAGTAGGAATCGATATCATTCAATAATTCTTTTCCTATTTTTTCCTTTTTTTTTTCTTTTCTTCCTCTTTGAATTTGGATCATCGAAATAGTTGATGTGGAAAGGACCATTCTTATCTGTATGGTAATCATTTTCATTATACATGATTTGGAGATTTACTCATTACTCATTACTTACACGCGTACATACATATGTATGTATATCTTCATCCAGACATGAAAACTGTTTTTTTTTATATCAATTGCATATATTATTATTTTTTTTTTCAGAATTACTTCACCAGTGACATGTAGTTAACGTTAATAAATTGTTTTATACCAGTTTTATATTTCGTAAATGAGATGTTTTCTTTCAAACTGCGATCTAGTGTGTAGTAAAACTTGGGACCGAAGTGGAAAATTGTTCGTTGGGTATGAGTTATTTTTATTACGGGAAAAATTACAATTAAATTTTCAGTGGATCTAGTATTTTTGGTATTTTTGCAGTAGTAAATATGTTTATTGCTATACATCCAAATAAGGCAATGATAAATATATAGACATCTTATGTTATACAATTTGGTTTCTTTTTAGAGCTGTTCTGTTAAATATAGAGTCTTTTTTCGAAAAATCATTTTAATTATTGTTTTTTGCATGGCTTGAAGACTGAACAGATTGCAGTCGAATATGCCACCCCACACGGAGATACAGTATCTAATAACTGATTCTGCTAATGATCTGTATACCGTCATCAGATTTTTTGTGGTTAAGATTTCTCTTAAATTGTATACTTTGTGAGTGAGCTGGCGGAGTCGCTTTGTAACATATACGGCATGTTCGTCCCATCTCATATGCTGATCAAGCACTACACCAAGATATTTTAGCTATGATTCTTTTTTTATTCAAATGTATGTATTTTTAGGATATTTTCGATTGGTTGATCGTTTTTCAGGAGTGTGAAACAAACGAATTTGGTATTTTCTAAACTCAAACTGAGGAGATTATAGTTCAACCATATCTGAATATCCCTCAAAACATTTTCTGTCGCTTGAATGCTTGTTGCCATGTTTTGCCAGAAAAGATAATCGCCGTGTCGTCAGCATATGAAATAAGGTTATCAACAGATTTAATACAATCAATGCTATTTATGTATACCAGAAACAAAATGGGCCCCAACACTGTGCCTTGTGGTACACCAACAGTAATTTCATTAAAGGAGCTAAGATCACTGCCAATTTTGGCGGTTTGCATTCTGTGCGATAAATAACTTTGCAAAATGTTAATTAAACATTGGTCCACGAATACCGTACCAATACAGTTTGTCCATTAGATCGTCATGTGAAACCGTGTCGAAAGCCTTAGCCTAAGTCTAAAAAAACTACTAAGCACTTATCGGAGTTTTCCAAAGAGTCTGTGATAGTTTTTGCAAAATGAAAAACTGCTTTTTCTGTGTTCGATTTTCTGATGAAACCAAATTGGTTTTTTGTTATCACATGATGAAATTCGAAAAAAATTTCTAGACGATTTTTCAGAGTGTGCTCAAAAATTTTTGCAAAATTATTTATTACAGAAATTGGTCTGTAATTATAAAAGTGGTTTTTACTCCATGCTTTATGAACTGGAGTTACTTGTGATTCCTTCTACTGCACTGGAATAATACCCGTTTTGAATATTTTATTTATAATATTTACTAAAACATTCACAATGTACTTACACATAATTTTTATCAACTTCGCTGGTATCTCGTCGGGCCCTGGCGCACAATTAGATTTCACGTTGGAGACAATGTTGAATATTTCGTTTTCCGTAACTGGTTCCAACAGTATCGTTGGTCCTATAGATTTGTCATTCAAAAGGTCTTCCAGGAGGTTATCAGCCATCTCTTTTCCGACGTTTACAAAATAATTATTAAAAGCGTTGGCTTTCGCCTTGTTATTATTATAGGCTAACATTCCAAAAGGCAGGCAGGTCATTGCAATATGAAACCGAAGTGACCCTTGTAAATGCGACATCATCTATTGAGAAATATCAGAAACAGAAAAAGATATTCGGGATATGCTAGCCCGACACTACTGGTCAACAAAAAAGGTAACGAAAAACGGTTGGAAGTAGACTGTAGAGCCTTGAATAAAATAACGGAAAAGTACTCATTTCCATTACCCATCATAGAGGATTTAATTGACTTATTAAAGGGGTTTAAAATATTTTCGAAATTAGATTTAGCATCAAACACCTGTGAGCGCTGAATCAGTTCACAAGACAGCATTCATCACACCCGAAGGTCATTATGAATATCTTCGGTTGCCCTTTGGTCTGTGCAATTCGCCAAGTTTTTTTCAAAAAATTATGTCGGAATTATTTGAACTCTTGCGATCATATGGGGTGATCCCATATTTGGATGACATAATCATACCTTCCAATTCGATCGAGGACAGTTTATTATTGTTTGAAAAAAAAACATTTGAAAAGTTGTCTAAATCGAAATTTCTCAAGCAAGAAATAAATTATTTGATGAGAAAACGGAAGCTGTAACAAGATTTCCAATTCCAGAGACTGTTCACCAAGTAAGACAGTTTTTGGGATTTGTTGGATACTTCCGAAAATTCATTTCCAATTACGCTATTAAAACACGTCCATTAAGCTCACTATTGAAAAAGGACTGTAAGTTTGAATGGAATGAATGTATACAATGATAGTAAATGAATTGAAAGAAATTATTTGTGCTATGATCCAAGTCTCAAAAGTGTCGTTTATACCGACGCATGTCGCGACGGTTTAGGCGGAATATTGATGCACATAACGAATACTGGAGAGAAACCCATTGAATATTACAGTAAACAAACAAGCAAAGATGAGCAAAATTATCACACATTTGAATTAGAACTATTGGCGACTGTTAAAACATTAGAACGTTTCCGTCACTACCTATTAGGTTCTGAATTCACAATATTCACCGACTGTAGTGCGGTAAAACGTGCAATGTCAAAGAAAACAATTCTTCCGAGAATTGCGAGGTGGATGCTCAGACTGGTTGAAAGAAGCCCAAGAAATCAACGCGGAAATTGTGACAATCAAGGAAAAACTACTATCCAGAGACGGAGATGGCAACCTTTCAATTTTTAAAGACTATGATCTACGTGCTCATAATGTTCACAGAATTACTAATAGAGGAAGAAGATGGGTTGTGTCATGGAAATGTATATGGCAAATAGTGAAGTTGAATCACGATGACAAAGCACTAGACGTTACCAAACTGAGAGACATTGCTGGTAAAAATATAGAAAGAAACAGGAAGAAACAAGACAAAACTTTCAACACAAAGAGGCGAGAAGTTAGCGGATATAAAATTGGTGACCTTGTTGTCACGAAAATCGGTAGTCTCCCAGGTAACGAAAATAAGAACAAAATACTGATTGAGAATTATAAGGGACCCTTCAAGGTCATCGAAATATTGCCTAACGATCGATACAAGATCAAAGAAGGCATTCACGCTACTAGATCCAGAATTCCATACGAAGCCGTAGTGTGTCATGAACACATGAAACCATTCAGAATCTGAACGTAGACAAGATGTGTCAGCACATAGATATTCCCGTATGCTGGCAACACATAGACATGCCCGTATGCTGGAAACAGATAGATATGCTCGTATGCTGGTAATACATAGACATGCCCGTATGCTGGCAACACATAAACATGCCCGTATGCTGGCAACACATAGACATGCCCGTATGCTGGCAACACATAGACATGCCCGTATGCTCGCAACACATAGACATGCCCGTATGCTGGCAACACATAGACTTGCCGGAATGCCTGCAACACAGATATGGTCATAAGCCGGAAATACCCGGAACTAATACCGATAAACGGTGTAAAGGATGCTAACTAGTAACAGTATTCAATTAGGATTGTTCAAAATTAGGAGAATTTCTTATTACAGGTTGGGAATCGAAGATCAATTGAGGACAATCGAGAACCAGGATGGCCGAGTGTTATCATCCTACCTCGATACACCACTGGAGCATTAGTCAGACACAATAATATGATGACATGGTTACAATAGATTAAGATAGGAAGAGGGATTTCGGAAGACAGTCTATAACTAGATTTCATGTGAACTGTTGCTACTGAATAATTGATTATACTTGTTCGTGATATAATAGTGTTTCCTTCCATCCAGGTAGTAACCGCTAACACATGTTTAACAGTCCTCAACATGAGCTCCAACAAGGGTGATAGACTCAGATTTTCCAAAATTTTTTTAACTCAGTTTTATCATCCATCAAATGTCTCGTTATCAGCGTGCTAAAACACCCTTCATTTCTTCTTTGAACAAACATGTTATGAACCTTTCTACGCCTTTTAGGTATTCACAATAACAGCAAAATATCATCATCTTCTACTTCTTCCATAAGCATCTAGGTTGTAATCATAAGTATACTGGTAGACATTTTTGTTGACCGCAATCAAGAAAGACTGACTGACGACTAGTCATTTACTTGAAAACGTATTTAAAAGGCCACCTCCTGCGATTGGACGTGGGCGATTGAACGTCGCGTTTACACGCCTCGACAATTCGCCCAAAACAGACCGTACCTTTATACTTTTTTATCATCGCGTATAGCTTATTCACCTCGTCTGATTCGAACGTGGTGTTATGAGATACTATCAAAGGTTTGTCTGCACTCCACCTCAATTCATTGGGATCAGGAGTTCACAATAGTAGTAATATATACCCTCATTTTCTGTTTGAACAATTAATGAGACCAACTACATACAAACTATGTACATTATGAACATTCTTAAAAAACGAAAGTTAATTTTTGAAACAATTTTTTTTATCAACAACGTAGTGTAAAAAGACATAACTGAAAAATCTCAAACGACAAAAGTGACCATCAGAGACTCCCAACAATCGTTCTTATACCTTGCAAAAGCGCCACAGGATATAGAAGAATGGACACACCTCTTGAATTTAAAGAAATCATCAATTGAATCCTCTGTTACAGTTCGATTATTTTATCTTTACCCGTGCGTCATCAATGTTATGCATATGAAATAAGTCGAGACGTTTTACTCAAAATAACATCTGATTGTAGAATGCCGTGATTACTATCCTGATAAAATTGTAACGTGTAGGTAATAAGATAGGATAATGAATTACTAAATTAACTAAATTAACATTTTCAAATTCATGAAAATGGCGAACCACCACCCAATAAGAGTTTTTTTAGTTCCAACAGAATACCGTGTGATATATCTACTCATGGGTGCACCACCTTTACTTCTTTCCTTTTTTCCTTCATTTTCCAAATATGTCAAAAAGTGCCGTCCATGCTCAATGTTCAAAATTTCGAAAATATTGCTGGAGAACCAAAGGCGAAAAGGAATGAATTGTTTTTTCCGTTAACTAGCTGTCGTCCGCTTACGAACCGCAGCCCTCAGTAGTCGAAACTTGTGCGAGCCAAGGATTAACAAGGTCTTATCTTTCAACATGAGATTCCTAGAACAGGGTGTATTACAATTATTATGAATCCAGTGACACCAGTTTTGATAGGATAATTAAACATAGAGGCAGAGATATGTTCATGGAATTTCCTCATTTGCCCAGTGAGTTTACTAGAAACTTCTGGCCCCCCTACTGTATTTTAATTATTCCAGTCACACTCATATAAGGAAGTTGTTTTATCCATACCTCCGCAGCCGTTTGGCACAAATCCATGAAATACTAATTTTATCCACATTAATTCAATTTCTGTAGATAATAGTTAACGAAAAAAATTGTTCAAAACACTAGGTTGGAGTGCAATATTTCAAAAACCTTTTCATACGTTCTAATTTCAGTCACACTCATATAAGAAAGTTGTTTTATCCATACCTCCACAGCCGTTTGACACAAATCCATCAAATCCTAATTTTATTCACATTAATGCAATTTCTGTAGGTGATAGTTAACGAAAAAAGTCGTTCAAAAAACTAGGTTGGAGTGCAATATATCCAAAACCTTTACAAACTTTGATATCAAAAAGTGAGTTTCTATTCAAACATGACTAAAACTCAGAAAGGGAATCTTCTAGACTTAAGTATTTAAACTTCTTCAATTACCTATTCGTGCATAGATGCAAGGACCTACTGAATAATGATAAATGAATATATAAGAAGTAAAAAAACACCATTTGAAATTTGTTTGGTAATGAAATACTCGACACATCATTCACAAAAAATTTAATAATACATTCATTTATGTATTGCGATCATATAGCATTTATAAAAGTAAAAACAAAATTAATATATTTAATCACTTTCAGATTCAGAACTGTCACCAATGTATATAATAATGAGTTCAATAACCATATTACAAAGGAGCTTTTCTCGTTAATACCATTTTTCAATGATTGATTCGGTGTGTTTTACACATTTTGCTCAGGATTCATTGTTGCACTTCTCTAATGCTTCATCGCATATACCCAATACTTTTTCATCACTCTATCCATCTCTGCCAATATGATTGTTAATATGTTTCACAATTAGCCCCAATTAAATGAATAGCATTAAAGTCTGAGTAGATAGACAAAGCCGGTTCTGGTACAGAAATTTGTGTCCCAGAGGTTTTGGACCCTCCCTGAATCGTCATCCATCGAGTTCTCGACTTCAGAGGTGGCGCTACGGGTTGAGGGTGTTGACGAAGAGCACCTGTGCAGGTGAAGAAGGGGTACAGTGGGTCGTCGAAGGTAATTTGTGCGATTTTGAGGTATACCGCATGTTTTTCGTGTTTTTTCCAAATTTCACTGGAATATGATATTCCCATATTCACTGGAGCAATCGTCTAGAGATACGACGCAATTCTCGAAGAATTGTTACTGCTGTTAACGTAAAAAACACTCTAGCCGGATCCCATAATGATAAGAGATGAGTCATAGGTATTTGGAGTAAACAGAATTGACGCAATATTTAATTCCCAGTGCTGTACTGCTGACGCCATCTTTTGGAGAATAGACGAACCGTCCAATTGAAGAAATCCACTCGTTGACGGGATATATGGGCAGGACATGTGTGTGCGTCATCAAGGCGTGACTTGTCAGTCTGATTCGTCTAGAGGTTGATTATTTTTTTGTGTGGTTTTCTCGTCCAATAAATGAACAGAGAGATTAAAAAAGCATATCTTGCTCGTGATTCGTCTGGATGATTACTGAAGGCGTGTTTTTCGACATACGAGAAGTGCGTGGGGATAATGTATAGTTAAGGGGCATGTCTCAACATTTGAAGGGGCTGGTAGGTAGCGGGTGGCAGGGACATGTTTGGTGGGTTGTAAAAAAAAGCAACGCATGGCCTCCTACCTTCACAACACTTATGCCATATGATTTTTTAGCGAAATTAACGGGAATTTTTTGGCGGATGGGGAAAATCTAAAACCCAAGTCGAAATGTTTGAGAAAATGTATGTTTCTCATGATTTGCGACTGTGTGGTGGCGGCCAACGTGACGAATTTGAAGTAAACACCCAAGTGTTTACTTTGACTGCCAGTTGTTTATATTAGCACATCCGGTGTTTGACGCACGGCCGCCAGATGTTGTTTTTCCAAAAAAAAATGCTGAGTCAGCAGTGTCGGAGATAAGAAAAGTGAATGCTTGAAGCCAAATTGCGCGATTCAAGACGTTTTATGAGTCTCAGTCTAACTCATATCATTGTGTCTGTCTTTCATTGCAATGAATAACGTCAGTTCGAGAAAGTTCTCGAGGTCACGTGACATTCCTAGACTCTTAGAGTTGAGACAGCAGGGAATGCGGGGAACGTCACGACGAGGTCCTCGTCAAAAATAGTACGATCCTGGAAAAACACCAAATCTGACGAATACATGAAAAAAAATATGGAAACATTCAAGTGAGTGAGATTTCAATTGAACAAGCCTTGGAGTATTTCAGAGAAGTAATCGAGTTCGTGAATAAGATTTACGATTAAAAAAAGAAAACAACTACGAGCGAAAACAGTTAATTCAAGTGGACAGCGGTGATCTCGTAGCGACGAAGTCCTCATGAAGAATGACGCGATACTGGAAAAACACCATATCTGACGAATACATGGAAATAATGGAAACATTCAAGTGAGTTGGTTGATTTCAATCAAACACATCTTGTAGTATTTCAGAGAAGTAATCGAGTTCGTGAACATGATTTCCGTTCAAATAAAGAGAATTACTTCGAGCGAACACAGTATCGAGATGACTTGGAATATTTTTAAGTGAAGTCCATGTTAATTCAAATAGGCAACGATGGTCTCGTAGCGACGAGGTCTTCCTCAAAAATGATACGATCCTGGAAAAACACCAAATTTGACGAATACATGAAAAAACTAATAGAAACATTCAAGTGAGTGGGTTCATTTCAATTGTTTGTTTAAAAAATTTCGTTTAAAATGGTTTTTTCCGTTAACCAGCTGTCATCCCCCTACGAACGACAGCTCTCAGAAGTCGAAACTTGTGCGAGCTAAGGATTAGCGAGGTCTTACCTTTCAACGTGCGATTCCTAGCACGTTTAAACATGTAGCAAATAAACATGTTTTTTGAGTAATTCAGAGAAGTAATCAAGTTCGTGAACAAGATTTCCGTTTAAAAAAGAGAATAACTTCGAGCGAACACAGTATCGAGATGACTTGGAATATAAGTTCATCTTAATTCAAATAGGCAACGATGGTATCGTAGCAACGAGGTCCTCGTCAAAAATAGTGCGATCCTGGAAAAACTACCAATCCAACAAATACATGAAAAAAATAATGGAAACATTCAAGTAAGTGAGTTAATTTCAATTAAACATGTTTTTAGAGTATTTCAGAGAAGTATTCGAGTTCGTAAACAAGATTTCTGATTAAAAAAGGAAATAACTTCGAGCGAAGACAGTATCGAGATGACTTGGAATATTTTTCATTGAAGTCCATGTTAATTCAAATAGGCAACGATAATCTCGTAGCGACGAGGACCTCTTCAAAAATAGTGCGATCCTGGAAAAACACCAAATCCAACTAACACATGAAAAAAATAATGAAAACCTTCAAGTGAGTGGGTTCATTTCAATTAAACATGATTTTGAAGTATTTCAGAGAAGTAATCAAGTTCGTGAACAGGAATTCCGTTTAAGAAAAGAAAATAACTTCGAGCGAACACAGTATCGACATGACTTGGAATATTTTTGAGTGAAGTCCATTTTAATTCAAAAAGGAAACGATGGTCTTGTAGCGACGAGGACCTCGTCAAAAATAGTGCGATCCTGGAAAAACACCAAATCCAACAAATATATGAAAAAAATTATGGAAACTTTCAAGTGAGTGAGTTCATTTCAATTAAACACATCTTGGAGTATTTCAGAGTAGTAATCAAGTTCGTGAACATGATTTCCGTTTAAAAAAAGAGAATAAGTTCGAGCGAACACTGTATCGAGATGACTTGGAATATTTTTGAGTGAAGTCCATGTTAATTCAAATAGGCAACGATGGTCTCGTAGCGACGAGGTCCTTGTCAAAAATAGTGCGATCGTGTAAAAGCACCAAATCCAAAAAACACATGAAAAAAATAATGGAAATATTTAAGATAACTTCGAGCGAACATAGTATCGACATGACTTGGAATATTTTTGAGTAAAGTCCATGTTAATTCAGATGGACAGCGGTGGTCTCGTAGCGACGAAGTTCACCTAAAGAATAATGCGATACTGGAAAAACACACTATCTGACGGATACATGAAAATAATTAGAGAAATTCATGTGAGTCGGTAAATTCCAAATAAACAAGTCTTGGATTATTTCAGGGAAGTAATCGAGTCTGTTAACGAATCCTCTATCGAAGAGCCAAATAACTTCGAACGAACCCAGTATCGAGATGACTTGAAATATTTTTGAGTGAAGTCCATGTGAATTCAAATGGATAGCGGTGGTCTCGTAGCGACGAAGTCCACATAAAGAATAATGCGATACTGAAAAAACCACCATATCTGACGAATAATAATAATAATAATAATAGTAATAAAGTATTTGGTTAAAGGTTCTGATAATAGGGGTCCTTGGTGGAATGATGGACACACTGCTCTCAAACTTAAAAATCATACCGGCTTGCTGTAACTTGGCAGAAATCCTAGCCGGGCGAATGCAGAAGGCCGTAATTCTTGGTTCACTCCGCCTACTCAGGGCACATGATTCTCGGACCCAGTAATCACTTACCCCATGGACGTGGGGAGTATTTACTGGGGTTAATGACACACCAGCGCGCCCTCCGGAAGTGTCGGGGCTCCGGAGACAGGGCCTGACTGGGTTATTCCTAACGGAAAAAAATAATAAAGTTTATTCATAATAAATTACAATAATTTTTATAATAAAATATATGGTGGTATGAATAAACATATTCTCTCACGAAGTATAACTTGTAGTGAGGTGAAAAATTCAAATGAATACATAAATATATATACAAGAACATGAATATAAAAATATTAAAATGAACAATTTTTTAAAATAAAATCAAGGGAATTATTGAGGAAATTCATACATTAATTATGTCTTGAAAAAAATTACGATCTTTTTTAAATATCCAATCTTTCACTTTGATTTTATACGAATAAAAAGATTTTGATTTTTTTATTTCTTCTGGAACTATATCAAAAACTTTTCCAATAATATTTGCATAATTTCTAGTCGATTTATTCTCATTGAGTTAAATATATTTCAAATTATTTATACAGAAATAAAATAAAATAAAACAAAAAGTGATCACAAAGTTGTAAATTAAGTGTCTTTCTGTTCATAGAAGAGATCATATACCTCATTGCTCACGAGGGATTTTGGTGAAATTGGGGACACAATTGAATCATTATAATCATGCCACGTCTTCGCATATGGATGTTTACAGTAGGCTGTGTAGTGTCCGCTATAGGTAGTCCCACTATGATTAGACAATGCATACAGACTATAACGGCAAGGAGCTACATTGTCTGCTTCATAATTACGCATGTCCAATCCCTCTAACGGAAAATCAACGGTGACATTAAATTTTTTTTGGAATCTATCTGTTAGAGAAAAACATTTTAAGTGGGAATACTAAAATTTTCAGGAATTTTTGAATTGCTAAAGATTTCATGCACTTCCTTCTCATCTTGCACTCGCACATGTCGGTTTCTCGTCACCATACAAAGTTTCTTTATGAATGAATCCAAACAATGTGAAAGTCCTAATTGGCCTGTTCTTTTAGGTATCGATAAGGAAATGTCCCGAACATGGAATTAAACCCCTCGTTGACAAAATCAAGGCATTTCTGGAGTTTCCTCAGCCTGAAACAATCAAGCAACTTCGAAGATTCCTCGGTATGTTGAATTTCTACCTGAAATTTACATCACATGCAGCAGTTCTTCATGCCCCATTGAATTAACTTCTGGAAGGAAACGTGAGTAGCAATCAAAAAATGAATTGGAGCGATGAACTTTCTATTGATTTTTCTACATGTGAGGAAATTTAACAATTCGTCCAGAGCTCGTTTTTATATTTGAACTAGACGATGTGATTACATCTTGGTAAGGTGATGGTCCGCTAATTGCTGCAGGTGTGTCAGATAACGGAACAACTGGGCTGGACTGTGGTATCTGAGGTACGTCAGAGAGAATATAGGCTGGCTTGACTCTGTCTACTGAGTTTGTATTCTTTCCGCGAATACAAACAATCATCTGCTTATCTCGTCGATCGATCACTAGAAAAGGTCCATCATACGGAGGTTGCAACGAAGAACGAGGAGTGTCCCGTCTACCAAAACATGCATGGTTGTTGACAAGTCCTTGAATACGAAAACTGGACGATTACCATGATAAGCTCCAAGGGTTGATCGAAGTGAAGACATGTGCTTCCGTAGTCGATCAACATAACTTGTTGGATTCTGTTCTGCATCAGGGTGTGGGGTTAAAAATTCACCTGGAAGACAAATTGGCTCACCATACACCATCTCAGCTATAGTAGCACCTAGGTCTTCTTTGAAAACACCCAACATACTCATTATTATAGTAGGAATCACATCCACCCAGTCTTCTGTTTGGTGGCAACAAATTGCGGATTTCAAGTGTCTATGCCAATGTTCTACGATACCGTTTGCTTGATGATGGTAAGCTGTGGTTCGAATAATGTGAATACCACATGTTTTGGCTATATTATTTTTATGTCTTGTCTCATAAGAATGATTGCTGAAATTAATACAATTTTTGTTTTTGAAAATATAAATTAACATTCTATATATAAACAATCGAAAAATATCTAATGTTCTACATTTTTATACAGAATATCAGAAGGAAACATAAAATTTCGATTATATATTATTTTTAAAATTTGCCTTTGCATCAATTCCAAATGATACACTAAATTTTGTTTCACTCCACCCCATCCAAGTATACCATAGGTCAACTGAGACTGTATTAATGAGAAATATAACATCTCAAGATGTTTCAGCGTAAGAGATTGTTTCAAACACTTCAGTTTGGGTAGATTACATCTCAATTTTTTAACAAGGAAGAAAATTTGATGATCCCATCTCAAATGTCTGTCAAATTTGACTCCTAGATATTTTATAGATTCAGTTTCTTGAATTTTGAAGTTAGTCAATTTCAAGTGGGTCAAAATTTGGTAAAGAATTCTCAATGCAAGTGAATGGAAGATAAAACGTTTTATCAAAATTTCTAGTTAGTGAATTAATGTCAAACCAGCTTTTTATTTTCCTTAAATCTTCCTGGGCAGTTTGTTTCAATGCAATCCATGTAGAAACATTATAAAAAATAACTGTATCATCTGCAAATGCATGAATTTTTCCATTACACTTCAATTTGAAAAGGTCATTGAGAAAGATATTGAATAGTAATGGACCTAAAACACTGCCTGAGGTACTCCATAACAAAAAACCATGAGATCACTAACAGTTTTGTGAATTTTTACATATTGTGTTCTATTACAAATATTACTCTTCATTAATTAATAAGCTATTCCACGGAAACCAATAAATTCCAGTTTTTTAAGCAGTAATTCATGACTTACAGAGTCGAATGCTTTCTTTAAGTCAAGAAATATACTGAGATTAGGTTTGTTACTATCCAATGAGTTATATATATGAGAAGTAAGGTGACAAATTGCTTGTTCGGTGGAAATATTTTGCCGAAATCCAAACTGTTCTGGAGACAACAAAACTTATGTGATTCAGATATTTTTCAACTCTCACCTATGATATTTTTTCAAAAATTTTTGCTATACTTGATATCAAAGGGATGGGTCTATAACTCTCCATTTTATTTTTATTACCACTTATATATATTGGATTTATAAAACCAATCTTGAAAGAACTGGAACATACTCCAGATTGGGCCGTGATGGTCATGATGGTAGAGCGCTTGTCTCTTAACCTATGGGTCATGGGTTCGATTCCCAGCATGGACATCGGTCTCGTGCATGACATCACACGTTAAAAGGTAAGGGCTGCGTCTTCCCTAGCTCGAACAAGTCTTTCGAAGACTTTTGAAGGTTTTACTCTTAAGGGTGTGTAGCTGGTTGACGGAAATAACAATTTTAACAAATCAAAAAAAATTAAAAGTAACATGAGATGTACTAAGGAATCAGAACTTAAATCAATTAATGTTTGCAAGACAGTTGTAATTCCGTCTGCACCTGGTGATTTCCTTTGTTTCAAAGATTTTATTGTATTTTCAACATCAGTTCGGTATTCTTCCTCAATATAAATGGTTTTTAGGTAACTTAATTTTTACTAACCCCACTATTATAGTTTATAAATTTGTTAGATATATCTTTATCATCAATTATTGTTTGATTTCCCAACTCAAATGAGACAGGTTTTTTTTTCATTGCATAGTTTGTTAATATTGTCACATAATTTTTCAGAAGAATGACAGTTTTTCTCTATTTCTTGTTTACAGTATTTTATTTTAGCTTCATTTATTATTTGAGTATTTTTTTATAATTTTTATATTCGATTTCCAATTCCAAATTTCCATAATTCTTTTTAAGTTTTTCATATAAATAATTTTTTTTATTCACAGAATTTATTATTCCCTCGGTTATCCATTTTTTTCGTTCTTTAGATTTATTTTTCATCTTTATACACGGGTAGTGCTTTTATCTATAGATGTTTTGATTTCATTTATGAGATAATATGCGCTCCAATCAATGAATGAGAATTGCTCTCGTAATTTCTTGTAATCAATATTGTATTTTTATTTTTGACGGGTAATTTCGATGTATTTCTCAAAATAAATTTGTAGAATAATAGGGTAATGATCTGTTATATTATATCTGAATATTATAGGTTTAAAGTGAATACTAGTTTTTTTACCATTGATGAATATATCCAAACAAAATTTCTGATCTGCCACTTCTCTTGTATATTCATTTATATACGATAAAAATCCATGCATACTGAGAATATTACAGTAATCATGAGAATATAGTCTATCAGAAAGAACGTCAATATTAATAATACCGATAAAAATGGTTGTAATATTTTGATTTTTTTTTTGTTAACAGGAAATTATATAATGATGAATTAAATTCGTACGGAGATGTTGATGGTGATCTATATAATGCAATTATGTGAATAAATTAATTTTGATTTATATAAATTTTCATTAGGATAATTTGAATTCTATCCAGATTTTCTATTCTATATTCATAGGCATAATTACTTTCAATGTATACCACTCTCCCATCGTTTTGTTTCAAATGTCCCTCATTGTATATTAAATCATGTCCCTCTATATTGAATAAATCTGTATTATATATTTTAAAAGTTTGAAAATGAATATTCTTCCATCATCAAAGTTTTTAAAAATGCTACGGATATTATTATGAAAAATTGAAAATATATCTCTTTCAAAACTCACAACCTTGTATAACTTGAACTCCTCAACAACTTCAGTTTCAATAACTGCATTATAATCCAAATTAACTAGGTATGGAACCATAAAACTTTTTTTGTAGATATTATATACATATACACATACGCATATAATGAATGTATGTTTTTCAAGTTTTCGATTTCCTCTTCATAGTTGATGATTCGGGTTTTTTCAGTTTCATTTTTACGAACAAAAATCTTTCCATTCTTGAACCAAATGAATTTATATTCGAATTTTTTCAATTCTCTTGATTTGCCTATTAACCCTTTCAAGCTTTGTGGTATCACGATGATACCACCTTTCTAAAATTCATTGAGGATGCAGCGGAGTGGTTTTAACGCGATACCCCATATTCTGTAACTGTGCGGTGGTGCCATCTTCTGAAAAAAAATTACGACATGGCGATTCTGGCGCTTAGGAGGTCACAGTGCTCTGCCTTTTCACCGCTGTCGATGAATTTCATGATTTCTACAAGGTGTAAGTGATTTGATAGTTTTCAAAACCGGTTTTTGGAAATAAATGAGCTGTAAGAAGGGTTGCTTAGTAGATAATGAATTATATTTATCAAATTTGTCTGTTATCCATATTTTCATTGTTTTTTACGTGTAATTTTTCAGACTATTGTAGTGGTTTCAAACGAAACCACTAAGCAGCGAACACCGGAATATTCTGAAATTTTAAAAATTAATATTATGTGGTTTCACGGAGAAAATGGAGTTACGTGCCCTAGGAACGAATGGATAATGATGATTTCGAGAATTTAATTCTCAAAGAAATTCCATTTGGGACCGAGTCGGAAGTATATGAGGAAAATGACGACGGAGAAAACAACGAACATGATGGTGCTCAAAATTTCATCAGTGCAACCGTTGGTAATGTTGAGGAGGCTGCCGCAATGAGCCTGGACATCGATAATAATTCAGTTCAGGATCAGGAAAATGGTGATGATGGTTTTAGTGACGAAGACCGTATCCCAGCAATTTCCATAGACCCGACCTTGCTGGTACAGTAGATAGAAGGAAGAAAAATGGAGAGGAGACTATTCAGTGCTCCTTCATCGTGAAAGACTAAAACAGCAATATGGGTTTTGGATGTGGCTATAGTCAACTCTTTCATAATTTTTGCAGAAAGAACTGGACATGTGGGTATGGACTTGAAAAACTTTCGAATTGCCATTGTGAATAGGTTAGTAGGGGCAAGCGCTAACAAACTCAGAAGGGACAGGCCTAGTGCTGAACATGTTCCGGACAATTTCAAGAAAAACGTACCCTTGATAAAAAGGTGGGACCAGGCGGCACACATGCCCATTCATGGGAATTCCCGCAGATGTGCGTTGTGTAGCTCGAAAGCAAGTCAACACAGAGCAAGGTGATCCTATCATAATTGTGTGGTGGGGCTATGCCTGACATAAAAATAACTGTAACAAATATTGTTGAATATAGTTGAAATTTTTCCTCACAGTTGTAAATAAATGTTTTATTCTTGAAGTTAGTTTACTTTGTATTCCCTGCTTGGTGGTACTCTGGTGAAACCGGCCCGTATCTTTTTTCAAAAACAAAGAAAAAAATTATATACATACTTTTCCTATTCCTTAAGCTACAGCAAGTTGATTTTTTTAGTAAAACCTAAAAAAAGTACAATTTTGTTAAATCTGCCTTGAAAGGATTAAGTATTAGTTTCTTCAATTCTTCATTAAGATATATCACAAATTTTCCTCCCAATCTGAAGATGATAAAATTCCCATAGTTTTATATTAATGTTTGGCTGCTTGTAGAATTGTTTCCTCTGTTGCTTCATTTTCAAGTACGATTTTTATAGTATTCACTGGTTTTTCTTTGTTTTCTGTCAGTCGAACAATTTGTTTGATTTCATTTATTTGAGACCTAACGCCAATTTTTTTAAACATGCCTTCAATAATTTCTTCATCCAATATATGTTCTTGCTTACTAACACATTTAATTTCAATATTATTTTTAAGTTTCATTTGTTCATTAGATTTGATTGTTTGTTTCAAGGAATTGAGTTCTGTTTTTATATTTGTAATATTTTTTACAGTGTTATATTCTCTAAAGTTACATATCTCCTTTCTTTCTTTTATCAATTCCTTTAAAATTTTCGGTACTTCTTGATTTTCTGCCTTAACTTCCTTATATTTACTTGTCATGAATTCATTTGAATATTGTAGGTCTCTGACACGTTTTGTTAGTTCTTTTATAATTCCTGGAAAGTGTATACCTTCATTGATATCCTGGAAATAGGTTTTCTTGTTACACTTTGAATATTTTCATCTGTTTCCTTTCGATTATTGGAGTTCCTTAAAGAAATATTCAAAATCTTTGGCGTCCAAGTTGGTGCATTTGATATGGTTCCAATTTCCACATTCTGCTTTACATTCAATAGAGGCCTGATTGGTTTTGATCAAAGTGTCACAATTCCCGCAATAAAATGCCGTTTTTGAGAAACTAGCACCATTTTTATCTTCATTGTTAACTTTTTCACAAAAAGATTTTATTTTTTCTTGCGTTAATTTACCTGCGTTAGGATATTTCAGTGAAAGATAACCATTTTCATCATCAGTTGATTCTTCTACTGTATTTTCCAGTGGTTTCTTTTTATGATTTCTCATGACAAAATCCAAAATTCATTATCTGTCACTTTTGAAACTTCCTTCCAGAATGTCAAATCAGCATGAGCTCTTGAATTTCTTCAAAATTACTTCTTGAAAATTGTACTGCAAGTGTTACTGAGGTTTCGTTACTCAGACTTTACTTATATGAAGGATTTTGAAATATGAGAATATTTTTTCCATCGAAAAACTTCACAATGAAACAAGCTAATTGAGATGAATATAGTCAGGGGATGATACAATGACTTTTAATAATAATTATAGTAATAATAATAATAATCACCATCCAAGGCCTTGGTGAGTTGCGACACCACTTTCCTGAGCAACCGGTGCAAAACCGGACCGGCACCCATGGCGCACCCTGGAGGGAATGCTCATTCCCTCTGATGTTGACTGGGTATACTAGGCTCACCCCCCGGTATACCCTACTATTCGGTTCTTTATGCACGAGGAAGAGGCCCCCACAACCGATCCCTACGGTTTAGGGGTCATAGGCAAGGTGGTGGGGCCCAAAACGATGATTTGCCTAACGATGACGACCGCAATGATAACGGAAGCTTTGAGTGGACGGATGAACTAAGGAGCAGTCTTCTGCATTGCTACGAGAGCAGTGAGCCCGCCCGAAGAAGGTACATGGCGAGAGTGGAACCCACCCAGAGCATGCTGCCTTTTCCGCACAGAATCTAAGGGATTATGTATCCCACCTTCGGGTTCGAGGCTATGTTAGAGCCCCCCTTCTCAGCCGTTTAACGCAGTGGCAGAAGTGGCAGATATGCCACGTGTCGACCTGGCTGTAGAGGAGCCCCGCACCATACCACCAACGGAAGGCATCAGAACACGCAGGGCGCTGCATAACATGAAGCCCCTGAAGCCACAACAACTGGCACGGGTGGATGCGGAGATTCAGGATGTCCTTTCAGAAGGGGCTGACATCTGGCAGATTAACTCTGCAGTGTATGACGCAGCTCAGGCCCTGTTCCGAGCGGAGAGGAGGGATACCACCCCTCTGATTGGAAGGCATGAGCGACACATTTATAAGATGGAAGCTAAGATCAGGTCAGCGAGACAACACGCGTCTCGTATCCAGTGTGTGGCGGACTACGTGGCGGCCTATAGGCCCTTCACGCCCGCAGTGCGGTGAATTGCCGCAAATTTAAGCCGAGCTCACCAGACACTAAATCAAGGCGTGCTGTTATCCATCAAACAGCACTGTCTTGATAGGATACGAATACTGGTGGCTGCAAAAAAGTCAATAGTGAGGCGGGCGAGAAGCATCGCGGAAAACATGAAGTTCCGCGATAAACCTTCTCGCCTATTTCAAGAGCCTCCACGTGTTGTGGATAACCCGCCGGCGGCTGATCGGGTAGAAACCTTCTGGAAGGGTATTTACGAATTTCCGCAACCACTCAACGTAGATACTCCAGCCCTAGCGCAGTTCGAAGCTTTCTGCAGGAGGCTTCGTCAGCCTGAGCTCAATGAACTGCGCAATCCGATAACCCCGTAAGAAGTTTGACGGGCCCTCAATGGCTCGAAGAATTATGCTACTCCAGGTCCTGATGGCCTGAATTACTATTGGTGGAAAAATATTCCAAGTACTCACCACCATCTAGCAAGAGTTTTCAACTCATGAGTAGATGGGTAGTAGCAGATTCCGGATTGGTTCGTCGAGGAGCGAACCGTGCTAATCCCTTAAAATCGAGATTTGTCTGATCCAAAGAACTACAGACCGATAACATGCTTGAACGCATGTTATAAGATGTTCACACTCATCTCGTATATGCGAATACTCTCCGAGCTGGTGTATGAACAAACATATGAGCAAAGAGGGTCAAAGAAGAGGGTCGCTGGCTGCAAGGAGAACCTGCTGATCGACAGATGCATCACGCAGGACTTCGTGCAATATAAGCGTAACCTTTCAATGGCCTGGATCGATTATCGCAAGGCATTTGATAAAACATCGCATGAACTCATCATGCATTTGCTCAGATGCCTTGCAGTACCCGATCAAATAGTGAGATGCATTGAACAGCTGATGCCGCTCTGGATTTACAATAACACCTGGTCAAGTCAGAGTCCAAACAGAGCAGGTTATCTTTAGAAGGGGCGTGTTTCAGGGAGACTCCCTCAGCCCTCTTCTCTTCTGCATCTCACTACTGCCATCATCCGTTGCACAACGGAAAACCCGCGGATACAACTGCGGCACCCCCAGCAACCGGAGGCATAAGGTCACTCATCCGTTTCACATGGACGACCTTAAACTTTTTGCCTCCGGAGAAAAGGATCTTCATCAGTCCTTGAGGGTGGTACAAGAGTACATGCATGCCATCGGAATGAAGTTTGGGATCGACAAATGTGCAACGGTTCATCTCAAAAGAGGACGATGCGAGGAATACGGAGATGACGTTCAGCTCGTAGACGGAAGCATCCTACATCACATGTATGCTGGAGAGACGTATACCTACCTAGGGGTGGAACAACGCAACACCCAAGAGGTAGCTTCTGTCAAAAACTCTCTCCGCGGCAAGCATCAGTACAAACTCCGACAGATCTGGTCTTCTGAACTGTCGGGGAAGAACAAAGTTGCTGCTACTAATATGCTTGCCGTTCCGATTCTACTTTACTTCTCTGGAGTAATGAAATGGACTCAGGAAGAGCTGCGACAACTCGACGTAAAAACTCGCAAAATGATGCATCTTCATAGGAGCTTGTATCCTCAATTGTCTGTTCCATGGTTATACTTCCTCAGACAACAGGGAGGCAGTGGACTTTTGAGTTTGAGTGTCTACATAACAGAATGGTACTGGATGGAGCCTGTAAAGTATTCAGGAGTTCAGATCCCCTTCTCTGCTTGGTATGTGATCATGAAAAAGCAGGGAATGAAGCTTTTTTTTTTCAAGGCAGCAACCCGTGCAGCTGATGAACTCGGTCTCATATTTGACACTGAACGGACGAACCCAAACTCTGTCACCGAGTTGGAACCCGTTCAGCAAAAAGCCCACGTGAAAGCTGCGGAGTATGACAGGCTCCTACAGCTACATAAAGATAAGCCAATGCATGAGATCTTCTTTAAGAACATTGAAGACCTTGTCTCATCCAGAAACCTGAACTTCGCTTTTCTCAGGTCAAGTGGGCTGAAGTCGGAAACCGAGGGATTCATAATGGCCTGCCAGGATGGTGTCTTTAACACCCTCGTCTACCGTAGTCGCGTGATCGGTATAGAGGACCCTGACACTAGATACAGAGCGTGTCATTGGGCAACTGAGATCATAATGCATTTGCTGTCAGTTTGTCCAGCTTATGTGGTCTCAGCCTTTATCCACAGGCATAACGCGGCCCTACGAGTGTTGTACTATCATCTACGATACTCGTACAATGTAGACGAGACACCGGTGTTGCCTTATGCTCCGGGGGATATTGAGTCCGTTGAGGTTAATGAGAAGTGCCGAATCCATTGAAACAACTCATTCCCCTACCCCTAGGCAAATACAAGCCAATAAGCCTGATGTTATCCTCCTCGACCATCAAAGTAGGACGATTTTCGTCATTGAGTTTTCAGCTCCTGACGAAACGAACATCGTCCGAAAAGAGGAGGAAAAACGGACTATATATCGAGATCTACTCTTTAAACTCCGCATTTTGTGTTTCTGAACGCTGGTTATCAGAGTCAAATTTGAAAACTATTAATATCCAAAATTTTTCACTTGCAACTTCCTTCTGTAGAAAAGTCCATAACAGAGGTGGCGTGTGTATCTTTGTGAAAGACAGCATTCGTTTTTAAAAAAAATCAGTTTCAAATTTGTGTGAAGAATTACAATCTGAATTCTGTGCAATTAAAATCCCAAAACTGAAAATTGTCATTGTGGATACTTACAGATCACCTGAATCTAGTGACATCCAAAAATACTTAAAAAATCTGGAACAAGTTTTGTCAGATCTGTCACGTGGCACATTCAGAATCATACTTGTCGGAGACACCCTTTCAGTCATACCGTCCTCAATTGAGGACACGCTATTTGGAGCGTTCTCAAAACTCAAGAGTTCCAATGAAAATTTTTATATGTTGATTTCTTTATTCTTGAAGGTATATTTTTACTATTGACACATAGATGGCGGAGCGTAACTCGGTTATTCTAGTGCTATGCGGAAATATATGTCAGTGGTTTGTGAAGTTATCTGATGCTATCAGGTATGTTGATCTGTATCTTCAATTATTTCTTTGAATCCATGGAATAACCGATTATTTCTGATCGTATTGTATAATATAAGAATAGATTATATGTATGTGTAGAATATTTTTCAAAAATATACTGGGTATTAGTGTATTGATACCTGTAAAGGTGGATGTCACCAATTGAGGACAATATTACCAAACGGAAAAATCAAATAAATTATAAGTAATGTATGTTGTTTGTTTTGTTTCAGAAAAAAATGTCTTCGATAAAATATTTAACTGAAGAACAATTATTGGAAGAACTTCATAAAGGTCTGTCTGATATAGAATATTTGGCAAGCGATGATGAAAGTGCATCTGAGGAGGATTTGGTGACAAATCAAAATATTGTACAATATACAGAGGAGGGAAACGAATGCAATGAAGAGGAAGAACAACAAGAGAATAAAGAGGAGGAGGAGGAACTTGATGATGACGAAGAAAATATATATAAACAATGGGTTACCGAAAAACGAAAGGTAGAATGGATACCGCATCCTACTTATGTAACTAGAAATATTCCTGAAAATCATCGTAGTTCATTGGACAATGATTCTGTACAATCTACTCTCAGTTATTTCTTCAAATATATTCCAAACAGGTTTTTTGAAGAGATGGTTACATATACAAATATGTATGCACTGCAAAACAATACAATATTTACTGCAACAACTATTACTGAGATTAAAAGTTTTTTTGGTCTAAGTATTATTGCAGGTTGTCTAAAATTTCCACGCATTCGAATGTACTGGGATAAACAGTTGAAAGTTGATATATTTACAGACACCATGACGGTGAATAGATATTTCAAACTGAGGTCTAATATACATTGTGTCGATAATCTGAGGCATAAAAATGAACTCGACATACTCTGGAAAGTGCGTCCAATTTACAATTCAGTATTGCAGAGGTGTAAAGAATTAGAAATTGAAAAAAACGTCTGTGTAGACGAACAAATAGTTCCTTTCAAAGGGAGAATTCAAATCAAACAATATATAAAAGGAAAACCCAATCCTTGGGGTCTAAAGATATTTATTTTGGGAGGTGAAAGTGGGCTCACTTTATCATATACCAAGGTAAAACTACAGAAGTCGATCCTCAGTTACAGAAGAATTTTGGCCAAGGAGCATCTGTAGTTTTGGAACTAACTAAACATTTATCACCTGGTAAACATGTAGTATTCTGTGATAATTATTTCACTACTTTCCATCTCATCCAAATATTGAACGAAAAATCGTTACTTATTGCCGGCACCGTAAGAATTGACCGATTTTACCAACCACCACTGACTGGACGGAAGGCATTTCTGAAGAAAGAAAGGGGAACATCCGAAGAAGTGGTTTCGAAAGATGGAGTTGTACTGGTCAATTGGATGGACAATAAACCTGTGATTTTAGCTTCTAATTTTATTGGAATTGGCAAAGAAGATAAAGTAACGCAATGGAATAAACCAACAAAGTCTTTTGTTGAAGTGAATCGTCCCGAGATCGTCCAGAGATATAACGCTTCAATGGGGGGCATTGATACGGCCGACGCTTTGATCTCATTTTACAGATCGAAAGCTAAATGTAGAAAGTCCGTATGATATTTCATAGATATGGCTATAGTGAACTCTTGGCTCGAATATAAAAGAGATATGAAGTCGCAGAGAAAACCAAATAAGGAGATATTAGATCTACTACATTTCAGAATGGAGATAGGGGAACTACTTGTGAAGTTAGGAATGGTCCAAGGTAAGAAAATAATAGGAAGACCTTCATCTGTTGAAAAAGAAAACAAGAAGCGTCAAAAAGTTGAATGTCGACCTTTACCTGAAGTACAATATGACAGTATGGACCATCTACCTCAACATGTTCAAGAAAGCCAAGCAGGACGATGTAAACAGCCTGGATGTACTGGAAAATCGAGGTGGATTTGTAGAAAATGCAAAGTTCACCTTTGTCTTCAGAAAGAAAAGAACTGTTTTCTGACATTCCACACAAAGTCATAATTATTTAAATGCTTTTTGTTAATATTTTATGCAATAAATATCGTTCACTTTTAAATGTTGATTCTCACCACCGAGTACTTTTGTCCTCAAGTGAGGACATCTCATATTTTTCTTATAAACAACCCATTTGCAAAAATAAAGTTATAATCATGTTCCTAGGTCCAATTATATAGTAGAGCAACAAAAAAATAATTTTTCCTGCCATTAACAATAATTCAGTACTGAAAGGGTTAATCTGAATTTCAAAATTCAATCATCAGACCTGACACAATGTTTAAACTTATGTAGCTCTTTTGGCATGATTCCAACCATTAGGGAGTATACCAGAGTAACCGAACATACTGCTACTTGCATTGATAACATTATTACAAACATCCAGGAGAAGGATCGAAAAGTCGGTGTTTATGAACCTTGCATAGCTGATCATAGAGGACAATACATAATATTACAAGAAAATGTAAGCAATACTAATCTGGTAACTAGAAGGATCGTGAATGACACAGGTTTGCAGAAGTTCAGATCATCTATTGACAGCATTAATTGGTCAAGATTTTTTGATAGAAATCGCGATGTGAATGATATGGCTAACTGGTTAGTTGATACGTTTAAAAATCTAGTTGAGGATTGTTTTCCTTTGAAGACGAGTAATTCTGGCAACCGTCCTCCTGTAAAATGGTTTAGTCAAGAACTAATCAACAAGAGGAATATTTTATCATCCCTCAAAATTATTTGTGATGTCAAAAAGGATCCCGTGAAGTGGTCTCTCTATAAACAACTAAAACAAAATTACAACAAAGCAGTTGTAGAAACTAAGAAAATAGCATATGATTCTTTCATCCAAAATTCTAAGAACATGAATCAAGCAAGTTGGAATTTAGTGAATTTCGAATGCAATAGAAAACCAGTTCCAAAAATTAGCAAATCACTAACAGCAGAAGATTTTAATAGTTATTTCAGTTTAATAGCTGATAAAATAATAAGAGACATTCCATCCATATCGACTGATAGTTCTAAATTCTTAAAATCACTACCTCCTATAAATTGCAATTTTTTTCTATTCAAGACTTCCTCTTATGAAATTCGCCAAGTAATACTTACGCTGAAAAAATCTTCCTCGGCGGATGTCTATGGCTTAAATGATACTTTTCTGAAGGTATCTGTAGACAGTATATTAGAACCACTAACACTCTTGATAAATGAATGTTTCATTTAGGGTATATTTCCTAGTGCCTTTAAAATTGCAAGAGTTATACCTCTGCATAAAAAAAAACGTTGAAGAGGTTGATAACTATCGGCCAATATCTATTTTAGTTATTTTTGCTAAGATAATGGAGATATTACTGAAAGTAAGACTATTGGACTATTTCGAAAACTTCAAACTTTTTCATCCTTCCCAATTTGGATTTCGTAGAAAGAGGTCTACAATAAAAGCTTTACTTGAGATTATGGAAAGCATAGTCGAGGATTTGGAAGGCCAAGAACATTCATTATTGACCATGTGCGACCTCTCAAAAGCCTTCGACTGTGTTTCTCATGAAATCTTACTAGAAAAACTTGAATTTTATGGCATAAGAGGCACCCCTTTAAAATTATTCAAATCGTATTTAGAAAGTAGACAACAATATGTCCACCTATCCAACAACTGCATATCTGAATTGAAATCTGTCCAACATGGTGTTCCCCAAGGATCTGTCCTGGGGCCATTACTTTTCATTATATACATAAATGACCTATGTTTCCATATGATGACAAAATGTCAAATTGTACTCTTTGCAGATGATACCTCCTTCATCAGTTCAAATGGTAATATCTCACTTTTACATGAACATGCAGAAACGTTAATAATTGAAGCAGAAACTTGGTTTTATGCGAATAATCTCCAACTTAACAAGAAAAAAACTCAAAATCTAGTAATTTCCACTAATAACCAAGTAACGTCAGGTAACCACTCTAAATTACTGGGGGTTGTTTTAGATGATTGTCAGAACTGGACAAACCACATTGATAAACTTAGTAGCAGGCTGTCCAGTATTTTATTTTTACATAGGCAACTTAGCCTTTGCTTAAACGCAAATATCTTGAAAAGCATATATTTCGGCCTTTTCCACTCTCTTATCAGCTATGGTACAGTTCTGTGGGGTAATTCAGTTAATTCTGTGAAAATATTTAAATTACAAAATCGAGCTATAAGAATACTGACTGGAGTAAGATATAATGAACACTGCAAACCACTATTCAAAAGATTGAATATTTTACCACTTCCTTGTATTTACATACTTCAGAATTTGACAGAAGTTCATGCCAAAAGACACAGTATCGAAAGAGTGTCTAGCCTACATCATCACAACACACGCTCTGCGACTGCTGATGATTTATTAGTGCCACGTTACAGATTAGTAAAATCGGAGAAGAATTCATTAAATTTTAAACTTTATAACAAACTAGCTCGTTATATTAGATCCATGAATGAAAAATGTTTCATATTTAATGTCAAAAGAATGCTACTTGAACATTGCTTCTATTCTGTTATGGAATATAATCAAAAATTAAGTATGTAACCTTATCGTGCGTGACTCACTTTTTTATTAATTGAGTATCACGGTGCACCACCTTTAAGTATTTTTATGACCATTATTCATATTTATTATGCATAAATACTGTTTTAATTATTGTTGTATTATGTTTTATTAATCGCGTATCACGGTACACTTGTCTTCACATTTATGTATTTTTATTGACCATTATGCATATTATGCATTTTGTTTTTATTATGATGGTATGTTTATATACCGGGTGGCTACGGAAGTATTGCCTACGGTATATCTCAGTTATTGTATGAAGTAGGTTTGTGAAATTTGGAGCGTCGATATAATGACATAAGAGCTAGAATTTGAGCATATTGACATGTCGAAGTTAACTTCCGGTCTGACCGGAAGTAACATCAACTTTCTTATTTTAAATGGAAACCCTATTTTTTTTTTCTTTTCGCTTTATTCAGCATTCAATTCCCTTTCTAATGACATATCACAAGTTGGTATCTAACCAGAAACTAGATCAGAAAAAAATTATTATTGAAATTCACCGAGTAGGCCGTGGAAGCAAAATGAAAGCCAAAAATTGAAAAGTTGGCTATGGAACTTCATAACAGTTGCTACTACTGTGATATTTTATTTTCATTCGTCGGCGTTATAAAAAGCTGCCAAAAAAAATATTGGAAAAATTGGGAAAAAAACAATACTCTGTAGGTCCATAACTTAAATAGGAGCATACAACTTTTTCTTGCCTGTACTATTCAGCATAACCATTCCTTTCTAATGATATAATAGAAAGTAATTTTTTGAAATAAAATACCAAAAAATCCAATTATTATTATTCAAATAACAAAAAAACAGATTTATCGAAAAATAAAAAAAATTCAAATTGATAGGATTAAAGATAAAATAAATTCAAAACAAATGTTCGAAATGCATTCCCTCAGCGTCAATAAATTTATTGACTCTGGTGATATTTTCATGTGAAACGTTTCTCAACATTTGGGGCGTGATATCTTGGAAAGCTCTACGAATTTTTACTTCTAGCTCATGTAGAGTTGTAGGCTGTGTGGAATACACCCTATTTTTAAGATGCCCCCATAGAAAAAAGTCGCACGGAGTAAGATCAGGTGACCTTGGTGGCCACCTGACTTGACCATGGGTTGTTATAAGTCTCTCTTGAAAGCGATTTTTAAGATAATTTCTGGCTATTCTTGAATTATGCGGAGGGGCGCCATCTTGCTGGAAGTACATTCTCTCAGTTATTTCCGCTGGTAGGTTGTTAATGAATTCCGAAATTTCATTCGTTAAAAAATTAAAGTATCTCTCTCCGGTTAGTTAGCCTTGAAAAAGAATGGGGCCAACAATATGAGTTTCAACTATTCCTGCCCAAACATTCACACCAAATCTCTCCTGGAAGCCACCTTGTCGAAACCGGTGCTCGTTTTCTATCGCCCAGTACCTGAAACAAAAGACCGTTCACACTTTTAGCACTTTACACTTCGACTATGGACAATAATCCAAATAAAGTACAGTACCTACCTTGTATTATTCCTGTTAAATAATCCATTGTTGGTAAATCTTGACTCGTCCGTAAACAAGATATAATAGTAAAATAGGTGATTCTCAGCATTTTGTCGAAGAAACCAATTACAATATTCCAGGCGCCTTTCACCGTCATTTTCATACAAATGTTGATGCAACTGATACTTGAAGGATTTAAATCGATGTTTTTTCAAAATTTTCCTAGCAGAGTCCTTACTTACAGCTAATTCGGTGCCAATCTGCCTTGAGGAAATTGTGCTATCATATTGTACTAAAGCTAATACATTAATTTCAGTTTCCTCATTAATAACAAATGCTTCTTGGTCTTCGTGAACATCAGGCTCAGTTCTTAATTTGTCTTCAAGCCACTGGAAATACCTTCTTGACGGTTGCTGCCTCCCTGGATATCGCTCTAAATACAATCGTTCAGCGGCATAAGAAATTTTTAAACATTCACCATAAATGAGAAGCATGTCAATTTGTTCGGTTCGTGAATAACGGGGAATATTCCACTAACTGATTTTGATTTCCAAACCCTTTTAAAATGGCAGAATCAAAAACACTACTTCGAACGTCAAAATAATATGGATAGCAGCGTTCGTGAGAGCTCTCGTTTCTTTTTTGTTTCATTCCAAAATACATCTTAATCAGCCTACTTGTTAATATTTTGGTTCGAATGATTATTGCAATGGAATGATTATTCTGAATAGCACAAACATCGTCCATAGGTAGATATTAGAATATCTATGGACGATGGCACAGACCAAGTACGTTTATTTTACTATTTAACCTAGAACCTACAGGATATAATTTATCATTCCACATTATTTTTAATGTTATTTTTGCGTATGGCGATATTCTGTTTTGTTATTTGAATAATAATAATTGGATTTTTTGGTATTTCATTTCAAAAAATTACTTTCTATTATATCATTAGAAAGGAATGGTTATGCTGAATAGTACAGGCAAGAAAAAGTTGTATGTTCCTATTTAAGTTATGGACCTACAGAGTATTGTTTTTTTCCCAATTTTTCCAATATTTTTTTTGGCAGCTTTTTATAACGCCGACGAATGAAAATAAAATATCACAGTAGTAGCAACTGTTATCAAGTGACGTATGGTTTCCATAGCCAACTTTTCAATTTTTGTCTTTCATTATGCTTCCACGGCCTACTCGGTGAATTTCAATAATAATTTTTTTCTGATCAAGTTTCGGGTTAGATACCAACTTGTGATATGTCATTAGAAAGGGAATTGAATGCTGAAAAAAGCGAAAAGAAAAAAAAATAGGGTTTTCATTTAAAATAAGAAAGTTGATGTTACTTTCGGTCAGACCGGAAGTTAACTTCGACATGTCAATATGCTCAGATTCTAGGTCTTATGTCATTATATCGACGCTCCAAATTTCATAAACCTACTTCATACAATAACTGAGATATTCCGTAGGCAATACTTCCGTAGCCACCTGGTATATAGCGAAGATTTATTTATACATTGTTGTATTACACAGACTTGCTATAAACCATATTTTGTATGTGTCACATAGCCAATAAACTATCTATCTATTCGCAGAACAAACACACAAAAAAAACAGTTATAAATAAGTTATAATAAATGGAATTCGTAAAATCAATTATGCTTAATTAAAGGTGTACCAAAACCGCAAAAGTGTGTAGGTAAACGAATGTATCAGCTTACCTTAAAGACGGGTACAACACCTCGTGAGACAAACCCTCAAGTCCTTCAGGATTGAGGAAGAAAATTTCTAAATAAAACAATTACGGAATCGATGCGAGATTTCACTTCAATCGCGTTCGGCGGTCGCTCAGTCGAAAACCGTAGTTTTTACCAAGCGCAGACAAAAAAAGTTTCCGTCCTGATATAAGGAAAAGTACGCGTATACCGGGTGTTCCGTTGCAAAGTGGACGGATGAATTAAGGTACGGTCTTCTGCATTGTTTTGAGAGCAGTGAGCCCGCACGAAGAAGATACATGGCAAGAATGCATGCTCTGTGGTGTGATATACACCCAGAGCATGCCGCTTTCTCCGCCCAAAATCTGAGGGATTATGTATCTCATCTTCGGGCACGAGCCTATGTCAGAGCTCCTCCTCAGCCGGTTAACGCAGTGGCAGAAGTGGCAGATATGCCACGTGTCAACCTGGCTGTAGAGGAGCCCCGCATCATACCACCAACGGAATGCATCAGAACCCGCAGGGCGCTCCATAACACGAAGCCCCTGAAGCCACAACAACTGGCACTGGTGGATGCGGATATACACGATATCCTCTCAGAAGTGGCTGACATCTGGCAGATCAACTCTGCTATGTATGACTCCTCTCAGAGCCTGTCCCAAGCGGGGAGGAGGCAAACCACCCCTCTAATTGGCAGGCATGAGCGACGCATATACAAGATGAAAGCTAAGATCAAGTCGGCGAGACAACACGCATTTCGTGTCCAATGTGTGGCGGACTACGTGGCGGCTAATAGGCCCTTTACGCCCGCAATGCGGCGAACTGCCGCAAATTTAGGACGAGCTCACCACACACTAAATCAAGGCGTGCTGTTTACCATCCAACAGCACTGTCTTGATAGGATACGAATGCTGGTGGCTTCAAAAAAGTCACTAGTGAGGCGGGCGAGAAGCATCGCGGAAAACATGAAGTTCCGCGATAAACCTTCTCGCATATTCCAAGAGCCTCCACGTGTTGTGGATAACCCACCGGCGGCTGATCGAGTAGAATGGAAAGGAAAGGTAAGTTTAGATCTTCATTTTTCACACACGTTCTGTATCATTTTCGTCATTCAGTGATCAAATATGAGTTCTGAAGAGATCACTTCTATTTACGCAGACATGGTTAAACTATGTAGGAAAATCAACAAAAGTTGGACGAACGAGAAAACCCGCAAGACACGCCCACTTTCAGGTACCCAAGTACCATTAAATACCGTAGTGCAACCAACATCAGATCGTCTTTTGAGATCAAGGAGTAGGCAGATAGAGACCTTGATACCTCATCAGACCACCACTCGAGGAGTAGACAGATAGAGACCTCGAAGTCACTTTCTTGAAAATGGCTCCAAAGCAGGAGCCGAAACGTCGAGTTATAGACTCTCAACGCGGTTCAACCCAGGACATATATATGTTCGTGTCGAATTCAGTTTCAAACTAGTGACTGTATATATATATATATATTTATTTATATTGCAAAATTAGCATAATTAAACAGAGCAGCCATTGAGGGTTAGAAAAATATAATATATAAAAACTGCCATATATTCAATATCCATTGACAAGCCAAGGCTGCTGAACCGACTTTCCAATCCCATGAATCGTTATACGTATAATATTATCCACCGACGCTAACAGACCCACTGATCCTACCGCTTATGTGAATCCCTTATTTTTTGCAGTGCTCTTTTGGCGGGCAGAATTTCTAAATGATTTTGTATATATGTCGTTTCTGAGATATGCGGCCAAAGTTCGTAAAAATGTAGTTCAGTAGGATTGAAAAGGAAAAAAACCGAGGTTTGTCTAAAACACTGATGCAACCTATGCTGCAAATGCCGGAACTGAATCCATATAAAAGAGCACGTTCTACATACTTTTTGAGCCCTGCTGATTTCTAATTCTAATTCTAATTCTTTCCATTAAGTCTTCTAAATTGTCTGTCTGGCCGGTTAATGTAGACCCGACTTTTGAAATGTCCCCACAGAAAAAAATGAAGGGGTGTTGAATCAGGTGACCTAGGTGGCCACTCCATTGGTCCACGTCTTCCAGTCCACCGTCCTTCAAACTGGTTATCCAGAAACCTTCGAACAGTATGACCATAATGTGGTGGTGCGCCATCTTGTTGGAACCAAATACTGGGATCCAAGTTGTCCCCATTATTTGGATCCAGAAATGCCGCAAGTAGGTCCGGAAGCACTGCCATACGAAGATGTTCCAAATATCGTTCAGCTGTTAAATTCCCGCGAAAGTAATAAGGACCAATGAATCTTCCTCGGACGATTCCTACCCAAACATTAATTTTTTGGGGACGCTGGGTGTGTTTTGTCTGCATCCAGTGGGGATTTTCCCGAGACCAGTAGCGAGAATTGTGTCGATTTACAGAACCACTTAGACAAAACGTTGCCTCATCGGAAAATACTACACTATTAAGAAAATTTGGATTTTCGTCACAATGCCGCATGAAGATTTCTCAAAATTCCAAACGTCTGTCCGGATCATCTTCTGAGAGTTCGTGAACAAGATGAACTTTGTATGGGTGTAGATTTTCTTTTTTTAACATCTTTACTACAAACGACTGACTAACATTTTCTTGTAAGGCAATTTCCGTTGTAGTTGCGTGAGGGTGTTCTTCTACTGACAGCAAAATATCTAACTTTACATCGTCGCTTATTCCTGGTCGTCCAGATTTTGAAGCATCCCTCACGCTTCCTGTTGCATCAAATTTTGCAACAATTCTGCTTACTGTGCTTCTAGCAATTGGAGGTCGTTCAAAATGTGTTGCGTTAAATAAAGCACATGCTTATTCATGACTTCGAAGGCGATCGCCGTAACCTACCATCATTAGAATTTCTATCCTTTCTCTTTCGGTTAAACGAGCCATAATAATAAAACTGTGGTGACACTAATTGTACGACTGACACTGACAAACCGTTGTTTTAGTAAAACAATTGAAAAAATTTATAAGAACACATGTTCTTACTAGATAAGTTTAAGTTTGACCTCTTTTTATAATTGGTTTTGTTATTTCGTTTTTTATCCCTTTTCTCGTTGTTTGTCTTATGTGAGCCCTATTGCAACTATTTTTCCCTTGTGTAAAAACACAAGCTCTATCACATAATGTAATAAAACTCTTAGCTTCCCATTAAAAAAAATTGTTGATGACGTCATAACTTTGACAACTTTGACGTGTTATTTTTGTAACTTATGTCAAAAGATGCGGAATAAAAAAAACAGTTTGACATGTTTTTGCATTTTTTTCAAAAGTGATCGTTGTACGTTTTATGAATTTTGTGCATTACTTTATCATAACCCTGTATATATATATATATATATATATATATATATATATATATATATATATATATATATATATATATATATATATATATATATATATATATATATATGTACCAAACATATCTATATATATATAACCAAACAGCAGAACTTCGCCTGTTCCAAACGGAGAGCCAACTATACACCGGTTTCGGAATATCGTCCCTCATCAATGCAGTCAAGGTTATCACGGTTGTATACACGCGAGGTCTCGATGTTCGTCATCGTCCTCCGCGAGGAATACTGCAATTGCTCACAGGATCCACCTCGGTGACAGATTAGAGAGCACTCCAGAAAGACATTTCGGATACAAAATGGTATATGTGATATACTTGTTTCAAGGAGCATATAACGTTCCAGTGACTGTAAAACAGTCGACAACAATCCTTTAAGAAGTTACTATAACTTTGAATAGTATGTATGGCATATGTCCAACAGACAACAACTTCTTCTCTGGCTGATACTTCGACAGATATTGAATTATATCTGTCAGACATATGTGCAAAGATCCTTACTTCGAAGCAACAACTTTGCAAGAGCTCTCTGAAACAAACAGCAGAACTTCGCCTGTTTCAAACGGAGAGCCAACTACACACCGGTTTCGGAATATCGTCCCTCATCAGTGCAGTCAAGGTTATCACGGTTGTGTACACGCGAGGTCTCCATGTTCGTCATCGTCCTCCGCGAGGAATACTGCAATTGCTCACAGGATCCACCTCGGTGACAGATTAGAGAGCACTCCAGAAAGACATTTCGGATACGAAATGGTATATGTGATATACTTGTTTCAAGGAGCATATAATGTTCCAGTGACTGTAAAATAGTCGATATCAATCCTTTAAGAAGTAGTTCAGTCGGCAGGTACTTTTAGCAACGAAAAATTCCCATGTAAATGAAATTTTAGTATGTTGTTTACACATGTTCAGTGATGTCAAATCCAAGTTTTCGACCTCGAGGAGGTTGTGGAAAATTTTTGGTGTCCGAAAAACCGCAAAATTTTTGGACTTGTTTTAGTTTTTCGCCTATAACTAGAATATAGTTGATCTTGAGTGAAAAGTCATGCTGAGTCAAATTGTAGGAAACAAAATTCCCCGTCGATCAAAAAAATCTGAAATCGGTCAGATAGGAAACTTTTTACGGATGATCAAAAAATGTATTTTTTTTTAATTTTGGTAAAAACTGCTGTAACCCATTTTCAAAGTGCTGTAGCGCTACACCATCAATCGAAATCGCCTACTTCCTTCCTGAAATTTGTCAATTATCAATTGGAGAGTTCAACAAGTCCCAAAATTTGAAATTGCCCCATTTTTTAAATTTCAAAATTGTTTTTCCAAATTAAGCGTTCCTCGAAAATGGCTCTAAGTTGGTTCTATGGTTTTTCCTGGGGCTTAGTGTTCTCTTTGACCCCTAATCGCCTCTGATGGCATACCGTGTCTGTTATATCATAATTATATATAGTAATAATAATGTTATCAATAAGAAAAAAAAAATATCGATGGAATATTAAATAAATTAAAATTAATGTTGAAAACACATTTGTATTAATGATATTAATATTCAATATCAGTCGATGACACTAAACGCAAAGGAAAAAAATATTCAGTAACATAATATTCAATAACATTCAATAATATCATTATAATAGTCTTTCATTTCAGAATAGAATGAATAGTAATCGGTTATCGAGTTTAAAGACTAGGTACCGCCCCACCTACCTTTCAGTGCCCCCGCCACAACAAGATTAGGAAGCCCTCCCTCTACAAAGAAATATTTCATCAGTTGTGTCGAAGCCCTCGAACGAACAGTGTAGTTTCGTATCGTGCATAGTTTCGTGTTTCCACTGTGATATTAAATAGGTAATCCAAACATTCGTGTGTAGTAATTATAAAATGGACTCAACTTCGTCATCAGTTGCGAGAGACGACTGTTTCATATGCAAAGCACCGTTGTCAGAAGGTGTCGTAAGTCTTATAAAGGCACGAGGTGTTGCCAATCTTCTTGAGTCAAGTGTCAAGAGAAAAAAGCGTGATGATGAACGATTTCTACGAGAGGTAATGGAAATCAGAGTATACACTGCTTGCCAAAAAAGTTACACCAACGAAAAATTTATTCAAGCCTATATACGCCGCGGTTGTGATACTCATCCACCTCTCACCCTGACACGAGCACAAGTGTACAAATTTGAATTCAATAACCGATGTTTTTGGTGTGATGTTTACTTCACAAATGAATACAGGGAAATGCAGACAAAGCTGCCTGTTGCCCGGCGTAACAATCCAGTCAAAGTTACTCTTCCTGGAATGATAAACACAATATTAGCTGCAGCTGAAAAGCGAGGTGATGAACTGGGACAGAAAATACATGATCGTATAAGCCAACTTGCCCTCTTGAGAACAGATTTAGTGGCAGTCAACGCTGAGTACCACGAACAGTGTCTAAAGTTTTTACAAACCAACTTTGGGGGACCAAAAGAAGGGAATGCCTCAGTCTTCAATTGTGGATAAAGCCATGGACGTTATCTTCAAATATCTAAACGATAACTCTTATGAATGTCAATTCTCCATTCAGCAGATAGAGGAGCTGATTGATGAAGATAATCGCCCACATAGGGACACTATAAAAGCTCATCTGGCTAAAATATATATAGACAATCTCATATTCACAGAAACACGGAAAGGGACCATTTCATGTTTGAAGAGCACAGGCCAAAAAATCCTTTCCAACAACTGGTACTCTGAGAAAAAAACAGACGAGAGGGCTGAGAGGCGTCGAGTTGTAGAGGCTGCTGGCTATATCATTATGGAAGATATTCGCTCCGAAGTTTTCAACACAGTCGATTACCCTCCAATGGAGAATTTTTTGAGTGATGCCAATCTGTTGTCCCTGAAACCCTCCTTCTCTTACTCCACACCATAATTTTGACGAACAAACGAGGCTCTTTAGATGGATGGAGGAGAAAGTGTCTTGCTCTGGCTCACGCCATTATGATAGCTACTCGACCCAAATCTTTCCTATCTTCTATCATGATAGCAGTGGCAGACTACATCTACAAGAAGTTTGGTTCCAAGCATTTACTGAATCTTTTGGCAGCTTTAGAATTGTCCGCTACTTATGAGGAAGGAAATAGACTGGAGGGGTCCGTTGTTCTGCAGTCGGAGAAGACTACTATTAGAAAGTCACCTCGTCCATTCTGCCAGTATGTATTCGACAATGCAGATTTCAACGTTAATACGTTGGATGGGCATGACACCTTTCATGCCATGGGGGGATAATGACAGTGACTCCGCGAGCAGCCGTTATCAGCGACTCCACAGTATCCCGCTTGCAACTGAGGTCATCATCTAAATTGATTGCAGAGGCTGGCAGTGTACAACTTATTCCCTACCATAGACCAGTTAATGGTGGTTTGAAGACCGTTGAAGTTGTTGATATAAACATTAACTCTGCACGCGACATTGTGCCATCTGCTGACGATTTCGCTTGACTGTATGCAAAGAATTCTGGGTTTTCGCCATTAGTTCCCAGATGGAATGGTTTTATGGAGCAAGGAACCCGTCGTGAGAAGTATGAATGCTCTAAAATCGTATGTCTTCCATTTATCAACGCCCCTCCCAGCGACTACAGCACCATCTATACATCTCTTCTTGTTGCAGTTGATAAGTGTAAAGCAGTGGGCCAGAAAACCTGCATAGTAACATTCGACCAGCCATCATTTTGGAAAGCCCGCGATATGGTAGCCAATCAGTCTATTCCAGAACTGAGGAATGTTATCGTGAGATTGGGAGAATTTCATCTCCTGATGTCATTTATGGGAGCTATGGGATCGATCATGGCAGGGAGTGGGTTAAAAGAGCTGTTCAACACGATCTATGCTGAGAAGAGCGTTGAAAAGATAATGTCTGGTGATGCGTATGCCAGAGCTATCCGCGCTCACATACTTTCTCATGCTGCGTTGGCTGGCTTAATCTTTGAACGACTGGACTTGGAGCCTCAAGACGTGAAAGCGTTAGATAACGTTGTCAATTCCCCAGACAGATCAATTATTTTGAGAGCAAATGATTACTAAGCCTTCCGCGTAGTGACCGTCAAATTTTCAGAGATGCTTAAGACAATTGAAAGTCAAGGACCAACAGCGGCTCTTTGGGTACAATATTTCCGCATGTGTACGCTGATGAAAAACTTCATCAAAGCAGAAAGAATGGGTGATTGGAATCTCCATCTTGAAAGTGTAAAAGAAATGATACCCTACTTTCATGCAGCAGGTCAATTAAACTATGCTAAGAGCTCGCATCTTTACTACCAAGATATGGTCAAACTGCGTGAAAAAATGGATCCTCAGGAGTTCGATACGTTTACAACTGGATGCTCTTTCACCATCCGTCGAACAGAGAAATTTTGGTCTGGCATTTGGTCAGATCTGGGTATCGAACAGGTCCTCATGAGGGCCATGGAGGATTGACGAGAGGTCGGGGATTGAGTGACAGCGTGCTCGCTCGGTGGACATTGGGAATGCTCTCTCTTCAAGAGGTCTGTGAACAAATAGAGATATTCACTGAGGCTCGAACAGGAACCTCCGAACAACATGTGGACATGAGGCCCACTCTTGTGAAGAGAGATAACCTCGATAAAGAGAAGCTAACAGCATGGCTCTCAGAACACCAACCATTTCTCCGTGCAGAGGATATAGTATCACTAAGCACTGGAGTAATCGGTCATGATGTGAAGTTAATTGTTACTTAGCGCGACAAATTGGCATTACTGGAGTGAGGAAGATGGTGGGAAAGAATTATGAAGATGTGAAGCTGAAAAGAAAAGACAAGGTAACCACTCTTGCTTCGGTTCCCTGCACATTGAAAATCGCAAATAAAATGGTTGCTGTTGACCCTCTAACTCTATTTCAACGGGTGTGTATCGCTAAGAGGTCTGACGACGATCTGGAAGACCTGTTCAAATATGAGCTTGCGCCATTTCCTATGTCCCTTTTCATGAAAAGGCACCATGTCTTCCTTGTACTCAGCTTTTACACCTCAAAGGGAAGTGGAGCTTGGCAGCAGTGTAAGCGCAGTCATAGATGGGGGATATTTATTGCACAAAAAATTGGAAAAAAATTGCTACTATTTGATAGCTCGCAAAAACTTTTGTATTTGGTAGATTTCAGATATTTTTTTCTTGATCGACTTAAAATTTTGTTGTCTTCAATTTAGTATATAATAAATTTTCACTTAAGATTTACCGTTTTCGAGTTATAAGTAAAAAACTATAACAAGTCCATAAATTTCGCGGTTTTTCGGCAACCAAAAATTTTCCACAACCTCCTCGAGGTCGAAAACTTGGATTTGACATCAGTAAACATGTGTAAACAACATACTAAAATTTCATTAACTTGGGAATTTTTCGTCGTGACACCCCTTTTCCACGACCTGCCGACTGGGCTAAAGATAACTTTTTATAGTATGTATGGCATATGTCCAACAGAAAACAACTACTTCTCTGGCTGATACCTCGACAGATATTGAATTATATCTGTCAGACATATGTGCAAGGATCCTTACTTTGAAGGAACAACTTTGCAAGAGCTCTCTGAAACAAACAGCCGGACTTTGCCTGATTCAAATGGAGAGACAACTACAGACCGGTTTCAGAATATCGTCCCTCATCAGTGCAGTCAAGGTTATCACGGTTGTATACACGCGAGGTCTCGATGTTCGTCATCGTCCTCCGCGAGGAATACTGCAACTGCTCACAGGATCCACCTCGGTGACAGATTAGAGAGCACCCCAGAAAGACATTCCGGATATGAAATGGTATATGTGATATACTTGTTTCAAGGAGCAAATAATGTTCCAGTTACTGTAAAACAGTCGATAACAATCCTTCAAAAAATGACTATAACTTTTTTTAGTATGTATGGCATATATCCAAAAGAAAACAACTACTTCTCTGGATGATACCATGACAGATATTGAATTATATCTGTCAGACATATGTGCAAAGATCCTTATTTTGAAAGAACAACTTTGCAAGAGCTCTCTGAAACAAACAGCAGGACTTCACCTGATTCAAACGGAGAGCCAACTACAGACCGTCCAAATTCAAGATTTGTGAATAATGTGGATAAGATTTTGTCCTGTCAGTATGCTTTCGTGCTGAATACAGAGCTAAAACAATTGCCCAAGCAAAGCACGCTTCATCCTTATTTTTTATATTAATGCACTCTTGCTTTCTGGCTATGGACTTTGGAAGGTCGATGAAAGAGGAACCATTTTCAACGTTATATTCACTAATATATACTTCCAAACTAATAATTTTTTCAAGTGTGGAATCTCTTTCCTGTTCCAATGATTTCGACAATTTATATCGAATATAGTCAATGACGTTCTCTTGGAACCACACTTTCGAATTTGTATTCCTGTCAATGATAGTGTTTTCTTTGACAAATTCCGCACAAAATTTATTATTAACCTCAATTATTGGATGTTTTTTAGCAAATTCTTTATTTTGCGCTTGGGTAAGGTATAAGCGTCTTGAAAAAATTGTCCAATATCCTTATGTGTCAAGTTTATTATTATTCCTGTACGCAGACCTGACAAAAGTGCGGATTTCATATCTTCCCACTCCACTCGTGATGATAACTTTGATGTCGCCTCTCCTCCAACCACTCCAGCATTTTCAATTGAATTTCTTACATTTTTCAAAGTTCCCTCCAAAGTTTATATTATTATATAGATATTATATAGATTATTTAAATAGATAATAACGCAAGATTCATAAGATGGCGGCGACTAGTAAAGCAGCGTCTGAAACAATGTGCAAGTATTGTTCTTCAAAAGTTAGAAATGGCCCAAAGTGCCACAAATGTGGTGAAGAAGCACACCCCAGTTGTTCCAAAAGAATCAAAAATTTTGTATTAAATGACGATGACATGCTGTGTTGCCAAAACGAACAAAATTTATCACATAACCTCAATAACGAGGAGTGACTCGATCTGTCTTTCAGCAAGGAAATGATAAGCATGGATGAAGATCTAGTCTGAAAAGAAGTGATGTACCTCAAAACAATAATCAAACATAAGAACCTTATCATTAAAGGGCTTCTCGAAAAAATATAGAATCTACAAGAAAAAACTGTGAATGTGCAAGACTCTTCCATAGAAGATAGAAAGGTGCAACAAAAAGTACCGGTGCTCCGACAAATCAATCTACAACAACGACGATAAAGCCCTTAATTGTCCCATGTGAAAGGAAAATCCATGAAAATCGTAACATATTTTAAGACTCGGAAAACACTTACGCAAAAGCGGCAGAGGCTACCCTGCCAGGGTCATTAACGAGTAATATTGCCACAGGTAGAAACAACTATTTCAGTGCTGCACACTTAAACACTGCCATTTTACAAGCAGACCAGTTATCAAAAATGAAAAATAATCAACAGTTGGAATTCAGAAATTTCATTTACAAGGATGGAGAAGGCTGGAAAAAAGTAAAAGGACCATACAGGAAAAAAACGTCGATTCCTAGTCGGTCAAAACGAGAAAAACTCTGATGTTCAAACGGTTCCCAGGTATGTCTCATTACCTCATTACATGTGACGAGACTGAGGCCAAACACCAAGCCTGATGACCTGAGAAAGATCATAGAACCTAAACTACTAGGGGTGAGCTGTGAGATACATGAATCAAGAAGACCTGATATCTATGAATCGATGAAAGTGACCCTACGAAGAGAACATTCGAGAGCAGCGTAGAGAAAAGAGATTTGGCCTCGTTTCTCATTTTTTTGCCAACAAGAAGATGCCAGCTGGCGAAATGGATCCTCAGCCGACACTGTTATACAAACTGATTCAATAAGTGACATATCCAGAACTCGAACAGGAACAAATACTTCAATAATACGAGACCAGCTAGATATTCTCCATCTCAATGTTCAATTTCTCAACAACAAAATTGATGAATTAGCTGAAAATCTTTTCCATGAATTGTGTTTTAGCGAAACTTGGTCTACAAGTTAGCAGATCCAGTCCACTGATATAGGAATCTACACACTGGCAAATTTTTTCTGTAGAAAAAAAATCATACACGGCGGTGTTGCCACTTGTGTAATGAAAAACTTATCCTCACAAGAAATACTGTCATTGTCACAATCTATAGATCATCGAATGGAGATTCTGAACATTTCTTGAATCCACTGAAAAATATGATGGAGTTTCTGAGAAAAAACATACCTACATTGTCCTATTAGGGGACTTCAATGTTAACTTCCTAGTAGACAGCAAAGAAAAACATAAACTCGAGAACACTTTAAATTCTTTCAATTTTGAAGCTCTTTTAAGTGAACCAACTAGGGTCTCTGACCATTCTGCCACTTGCATTGATAACGTTTGTGTGAATTTCAACAGTTACACGAAGTACGGTATCATACGTGAAGATATATCAGATCATTATGGTCAGTATATTAGTCTGGCAGTGAGGAACAAGTAAGACAATGGAATGCAAAAGATAATAATAATAGTAATAATAATATATGACTTTATTTTCATAGAAAATTAAAAAAATACATTATATATCGAGGGGGCGGTATTCAACATAGTTGCTCTTCCATACACCCCCCTAACAAAATCCAACAAGATGACCTAACGACTACAAGAATACAAGAGATAGCCAAAATAATATTTATATATTCATATTTTATTTATTTTATATATTTATATAACAGGTGACCGAAAAGATGCCCAGATTGCTTCATCTAATTGTTAACAGCCTTTCTTTGGGAGAGTAGATAGGATTTGATAAGTTTTCTAAAAGTCAATATAAGACCTATAACTGAAATAGGTATAGCAGAATTCAAACAATACATGAACAAAATCGACTGGTCTAACTATCTCGCATCGGATAATCCTGACTTTCAATCTGAATGTATATGCGAAAATATCACTTTTGCTACTGAACTTGCATTCCCCCTAAAAAATAGGAAGCGGAACAGCCAGAAACCCGAGTGGTTCACTAGTGAATTGAAATCTATGAGGCAAGTAGTTGAACAAAATAAACAAAACTATAGAAATACAGGTGATCTGCAATTGAAATGTATATTTTGAATTCACAAAAAATATACAGAGAAAAGGTGAAAACAACAAAAAGAATGTATGACAATATCCTCACAAAGAGCAAAAATAAGGCTAAAACGGCTTGGAGGATAATAAATAAAATCCAGGGCAAGTCACGTTATCAAAACCAGAGCTCACGCCTTACCGCTAATAACTTATGCAAATATAGTGCCTCTATGATAGATAACATCCTTAAAAAAGTTCCTTCCACTAAATCAACAGGGGACCAAGTCTTGAAAAATTGTGTCAAGAACTCCATTTTTTTACGGCCAACAAATGAAAGAGAAATAATAAAAATAATTCAATCTTTAAACAACAGCTCTAGCACGGATGCCTACGACATAAGCGTCAAAACAATAAAACTCATACCCAAAATGTTAAGCCTACCTGTCGCTCACCTGGTGAACACTTGCATGGACAAGGGAATGTTCCCTTCACATCTCAAACTAGGCAGAGCAATCCCAATTCTAAAGAAAGGCAACTGCAATGACTGCGACAACTACAGATTCATTACTACAACTCCAATTCTGTCAAAAATTATTGAAATCGCTATCAAAGAGAGATTAATCAGCTTTCTTGAGCAGAACAAAAATTTAGATGACCATCAATATGGCTTCAGATCCCTCAGATCTACTACACAAATGGTAACGGATTTGGTTTACCAAATAAAGAAAAACAAAGATGCCAGAATTCACACAAGAGCAATCTTATGTGATCTGTCGAAAGCTTTTGACAGTGTTTCACACGATATTCTGTAAAAAGCTTTTCATATTATGGAATCCGGGGGTCAGCTCTCAGTCCTATAGAAACATATCTCAAAGATAGATATCATTATGTATCATTCAATAATGAGACATCCAGCACTTTCCCAGTTAAACATGATGTCCCTCAGGGGTGAGTGCTGGGGCCATTATTATTTATAATATATATTAATGACTTACCCATATTTATTAACAATGCAGATGTTTTTATTTACGCGGATGACACAACTTTTCTAATTCAGTGTGAAAACCGAGAAAAAATCGACAGGATTGCGAGTGAAACACTGTCCAAAGGTGAACCGTACTTCAACTCGAATGCTCTCTCACTCAATGAAAATAAGACAAACAGCATTTCATACGGTTGTGAAAGTTCTTGGCTTCACTATAGATAGCGAACTCAACTGGAAAACATACACTAAGGAGCTAAATAAGAAGTTATCTCAGAGTCACTTTGTATTGAGAAACTTGAGGGAGATATCATCTCTTGAAGTACTGAAAACTGTTCATTACGGTATGGCTCACTGCCTTCTAACATATGGGACTGTGTTATGGGGAACTAGCCCGGGGTGTACTGAGCTACTGGTTAGCCAAACAAATATTATTCGTACCATTGCAAACGTAGGAACACGGGCACATGCTAAGCCAATTTTTATTGAACTGGAAATTCTAACACTACCATGCATATATATAATAGAAGCAATACTATGGGAACACAATAACAAGCACAAAAATACAATGGGATCCCAAATCCACCAATACGATACCAGGAACAAGAACATTTTCAGACTACCACTAGTGAACTATAATAAAACCATAAAACAGACGGAATTTCTGCCCTTGAAGCTGTATAAACTTATACTGAACTGGAAGACATATTCCACAAAAAAAACTGAAATACAAGATAAAATAATCTCTGTATGACATCAATGACATATTCACACATGCCTGGATGTGACTACACATGGATACTAAAATCTATGATTAACTTTTTCTTTCCAAGATCAAATTTTATGCACACCAAGATATGCTCTATGCTGGGGGAATGTCATAAACTTTAATGTCTGACTTTATATTTCTGAAGAGTACATGTATTATTTTTTCATTATTGTATTTTGTATTCTTTACTAAATATTTTATTTACATCACTACTGTAGACGTACCTTAACAAATCGAATATGCTACTTGCAATGGCTGTCTCATATATCGTTTTTGTATCTTAAAGGTGAATAAATATCTCATCTTATCTTATTTATCATAGGAGCAGTTCTTTTACATTGTGCCAACAAAATATTGATTTTTTTCGCTGATATGTCCATTTTGAGAATTCAACCCCGCTTCCTCCAAATTTTTGATTATGTTTACGCATACAGTAGATAAAACATCATCGGATTTTAGTTTGCTTCTGATGAGTTTCATAGCTCTACACAAATTTGCAGCCATATTTCCAGAGTATCAAGTTGCTTGAATTCCAATTGTTTCAAACTTTTGTTAATTTCCCCCTATAGTTCAACCATATCTGCGTAAATAGTAGTGATGTCTTCAGAACTCATATTCTTTCACTGAATGATGAAACTGATACAGAATGTGTGTAAAAAATTAAAATATAAACTTACTCTTCCGATGGTAGACAGCTGGCTTGGATTCAGTAAGCTACTCTTCTATTGTATCGATAGAAAATTATAATATGCTGGGGGCCTGGTATGCTCTGAGCTGGGTTCCAATTCAACTTTACCAAATTTCGTCTCCTGTTTCCAAGTATTGAATGTACAACGTCTGAGGTGGTAAATCTGTCACAGCTCATTTTCAGCAAATGATAACTAATCCAGTCACATTTCAAGCTGTCCTATAAACACAACAGGGCATAATATTGCGACAGAAGCGTATTATTCTTTCAAACTAAAAATGTACTATTAATCAAGATTGAAACACGCCTGTGAATTCTAATGAGTATAATGTTGTTCAAGAATCATAGCACCACCCACTGTGAACCTTTCGAAGTCAATTTCGCTACGACACCATTTTTGCCCAATTGAATTAACATAGACTTTAGTCAAAAATATTTCAAGTCCTTTCTGTGTTCCCTCGAAGTTATTGGGCACTTCGACAGAAGACTCGTTCACGGACTCAATCACTTCTATGAAATACTGCAAGACGTGTTTGATTGAAATCAACCTACTCACTTGCATTTTTCTATTTATTTTCGTGTATTCGTCAGATATGGTGTTTTTCCAGTACCGCATTATTCGTCGCTACGAGACCATCGTTACCTATTTGAATCAACATGGACTTCACTCAAAATTATTTCAAGTCATCTCGATACTGTGTTCGCTCGAAATTATTTGGCTCTTCGAGAGAGAAATCGTTTACGGACTTGATTACTTCCCTGAAATACTCCAAGACGTGTTTAATTGAAATCAACTCACTCACTTGAATGTTTCCATAATTTTTTTCATGTATTCGTTGGATTTGGTATTGTTCCAGGATCGCACTATTTTTGACGAGGACCTCGTCGCTACGAGACCATATTTGCCCATTTGAATTAACATAAACTTCACTCAAAAATATTCCAAGTCCTCACGATACTGTGTTCGCTCGAAGTTAATTGGCTCTTTGACAGAGGACTTCCCTGAAATAATCAAAGACTTGTTTAAATGGAAACAACCCACTCAATTGAATTTTCCTGATTATTTTCATGTATTCGTCAGATATGGTGTTTTTTCCAGTTTCGCATTATTCTTTATGTGGACTTCGTCGCTACGAGACCACCGCTGTTCATTTGAATTGACATTGACTTCACTCAAAAATATTCGAAGTCATTTCGATACTGTGTTCGCTCGAAGTTATTTTCATTTTTTATACAGAAATCTTGTTAACGAACTTGATTACTTCTCTGAAATACTCTAAACACATGTTTAATTGAAATCAACCTACTCACTTGAATGTTTCCACAATTTTTTTCCTGTATTTGTTGGATTTGTTGTTTTTCTTGGATCGCACTATTTTTGACGAGGACCTCGTCTCTACGAGACCATCATTGCCCATTTGAGTTAACATGGACTTCACTCAAAAATGTTCCAAGCCATTTCGATACTGTCTTTGCTCGAAGTTATTCTCTTTTTTTTTTCCGAAATCTTGTTCACGAACTCGATTACTTCTCTGAAATACTCCAAGATGTGTTTGATTGAATTCAACCCACTCACTTGAATATTTCCATTATTTTCATATATTCGTCAGATATGGTGTTTTCGAGTATCGCATTATTCTTTATGATGATTTCATGTCGCTACGAGATCACCGCTGTCCATTTGAATTAACATGGACTTCACTCAAAAATATTTCAAGTGCTCTCGATACTGTGTTCGCTCGAAGTTGTTATCTTATTTTAAATGGAAATCTTGTTCACGAACTCGGTCGATTACTTCTCTGAAATACTCCAAGACTTGTTTACTTGAAATCACCTCACTCACTTGAACGTTTCCATTAATTGTTTTCATGTATTCGTCATATTTGATGTTTTTCCAGGATGGTACTATTTTTGACGAGGACCTCGTCATGACGTTCCCCGCATTCCCTGCTGAGACACATAAAACGTCTTGAATCACGCAATTTGGCTTCAAACATTCACTTTTCTTATCTATGACACTGCTGACTCAGCATTTTTTCCTGGAAAAACATAATTTGTCGGCCGTGCGTCACACACCGGATTTGCTCTTATAAACAACCTGGCAGTCGCAAACCGAGAGAAACATACATTCTCTCAAACATTTCGACTTGGATCCCCACGTATGTCGAAAATCACGCCTCGAGTAATCATCCAGACGAATCACAAGCAAGACATGTTTCTTTTATCTCTCTGTTCATTTATTGGACGAGAATGCCACCATGTTTGCCACAAAACAATCATCTTCTAGAGGAATCAGACTGACAAGTCTCGCCTTGATGACGCGCATAGATGTCCTGCCCATATATCCCGTCAACGAGTGGAATTCTTCAATTGGAATAAAGGCGGTTCGTCTACTCTCCAAAAGATGGCGTCAGCAGTACAGCACTGGAAATTAAATATTGCGTCAATTCTGTTTACTCCAAATACCTATGAAAACAAAAGAAGTTTTTCCCTTCACCACACTAGTAATTTCATTTCTAGATGCGCATTTCGTTAACTAAGTTAACTTTATCAGTAGGATTACTGAACTGAAGGTTAGTACCAAATTAGTTATATTTATATCTATCCAATTGTTATGATTAACATAATATGAAATGCGCATCTAGGAATGAAATTACTAGTGTGGTGAAGGGAAAAACTTCTTTTGTTCTCATTGAGTGACATCACAGGCGTTCAATACCCCATTTTCTACCAAATTTCTATGACTTATCTCTTGTCTTTATGGGTTCCGGCTGGAGTACTGTTTACGTCAACAGCGATAACAATTCCTCGATAAATGCGTAGTATCTCTAGATGATTGCTACAGTGAATATGGGAATATCATAATCCAGTGAAATTTTGCAAAAACACGAGAAACATGCGGTTTGCCTCTAAATCGCAAAAATCACCTTCGATGACCCTCTGGCACCCCTTCTTTACCTGCACAGGTGCTCTTCGTCAACACCCTCAACCTGTAGCGCCATCTCTGACGTCGAGAACTCGATGGATGACGATTCACGGAGGGTCCAAAACCTATGGGACACAAATTTCGGTCCCAGAACCGGCTTTGTCTATCTACTAGTCTGGGTGATAAGATTGTAATCTTAATACTTCATGCCCATGTTCTTGTACCAGTTCATCTATAATATATATGTTTTCCTTTCGGTTCATCTTAGCCAATTGCAATAACTCTGGTTTTGTTAATTTCTCATCAAAATCAATGTTATTTTTCTGTAGCCAACTATGGTATGGTGCATTGTCCATTATTATCAAAGATGGCTCTTACAAACTGGGAATAAACCGTGAAGTAATCCACTTGGTGAACATTGTACTATTTTCATTTCTTCATAATAATCTAGAGTCAAAGATTTCGAACAGAACAATAAACAACAATAAATCGTTTACCATCATATCCTTCGGGTTTGCGTTCACTTTTGACATTATTATCCTACCAAGACTTGGTTTCATTTCCTCTAGAATAAATCCATGTTTCATCTAAAAAATACACTTCTCGTAGATATAAACTTTTTTGGTTCTCCTGGTATTTTCGTAAAAAATATGCTTTTTGTGAAACATCGAGTCTTTTCGATGATCATATTTTTTTAATTTAAATCCCAGCTCTTTTAGTAAAACATTCAAAGATGATTTGCACATCGAAACAATCTCCTCATTTTTCAGTTCATTGTTCAAGGATTGAAGGGTAACATCTTTTTATGGAAGAAAAAAATTTAACTAAATTAATATAGGTACATTTCAAAATTCATACGATAGGAGGACTGATATTATAACTGCATTTCGAAAACGAGATACAAGTGAAGTTTCAAATTGAAAAAAAAAGTAGATGTGACAATAAAGTTTGACTTTTCAACTAATTTACATAAATCCAACGACTTTCCTGATGAAGTTGTGATTGATGAAAATGGGGCGGTGACATTTGTTCAGAAATCCATCGATAGAACAATCAATATTATTTTCATTTTCCTCACCGTGTAATAAGGAAGTATACTCACTTTTTTCATACATATCGTACGAAGTATTTCGTACTGCCATTTTCTGCCCTTCAGGTAAATCAGCTGATTTCTTTTTGAGACGACCGCTACGTCTACTTTTTCCTGGAGTTGATGGAATAGGTTTATTTCCGTTTCATATTTTGATGTTGTACACCGTTTTTCTAGATATTTTGAGTGCATCTGCAACTCTCTAAAATACAGTTAAGAAAAGTTATGATATTTCTTTTGTGGTTTCAATTGTTACCTCTTGAACAGATGAAAGTGGTAAAAAATGTCCATCATTCGCTCTTTCCATTTCAAAATACTCGCACAACATCAACACAAATTGTTGTGCTTGTGAATGTAGAATAGTTCGAGGCATAATCTAAAAAAGAATTAAAATATATTGTGAATGTTTTTGACCTGTATTCATAGATTTAGGTAATATTTTTTTCTCTCAACAGGGTTTCCACACTAAGAATAACTGTTGTGTTAATATCCCGGTAGTACGAAACTATAGTCACAAATGTCAATTGTGAGGTTAAACATTTTGAAGAGTATTTGCGAATGAAAAACATTGTATTGTACTTACTTTGGAAATAATTATTCCAAGGGACGTTTAGCTTTGAAAAAAAACTATTTTTCTAATATATTCGACTGCAAAACAAAGTAAAACTGGCGACAAACAATACACCAATGACAGAAAACAATAACGCAATTGATGGTACTACGCTAGTCAATATGTTTGGAAAGTTTAGTTGAAATGTAAAACGCTGTCGGTTTTATGGCTATCTATCTCTTTTCACTGTTTTGAGTTTTAATCGATCATTACAATACCATGATACTTAGCTTATAAGACAAATGTTAACAAATTTGAGTCGACCCCGGTTGTTAGTTGTTCGATTGAGGGTGTGTGATTTCTTCGATCATAAATTGAAAACGCATGGGTAAAGATAAAATAATCGAACTGTATGCAATCGCCTAAGATATCACAAAAATTGTAGATAATTTAATGGAATGACACAGTCATTTTTCTGTTCTGACAGCAGTTAATATTTCATTGAAATTAATTTATGTTTTTAATTTAAGATTTTCCTTCAAAAAGTGTTATGTTTTGGTAATTTATTGAAAAATATTTTTTCAACCTCAATCCTCGGACTGCATATAGTAAAATGCTTATGTGAATATTTAAAAATCAAAATTAAACTTTTTTATATCAAGTCAACGGACCTTTCATTATTATTTGTAGAAATTTTTGGCATACATATTCGTTTCTGCAGTGTACAATGTCATCAACAATATCCTAATGCAGAAAATCTAGCATGCTTTTAGGTTGATGTTTGTTGTTATCATATCAATGTCTTCGAACATTGAACGAATGCGGTGGGTTGATTGTACGATATTAACTGATTGAACCAATTTCCTGTATCCATAAATATAATTATTGCAATTGATCGGTCGATATACAGAAAACATCAATATTATGATTGATATTTCTATACTCTTGGGATTGTTATGATGAAAATGATGATTGACTCATACAGATTTGTCATTAATAGAAAGTATTCCGTTTTGAAATTCAGGTGATGAAATCAATGCCTCTCAAGGATTGAGATATATTACTAGAACGTCAGGCAATCAAAAATATTTCACGGTTCGAGACGACTCAGGGCTGCCTCAGCAGAATAGGACCCTTCTTCCCAAGTTTATAAATATGAGCTCACATCATATTCTTCAGCTTTTCTTTGTTAGTCTTTGAACTATAAACACGTTGTAAAGTTCTTCTTCAATTAATAAATTGTTTTTAAAAAGTCATTTTCTGAAATCATTCTTATTTTTTGAGCATCGATTGAAAATCAGTGTCAAAATACATTCCCGCGATGATTTCTTCAATTATATTTAGGTTCCTTCTTCGTTCTATGTTTTGATGCATTTGCGGTGTCACTTCGCGACATACGTTAATAATTCTCCTTTGCAACTCTCCTGATATGTCTGGTGGTGTTTTGCAAATAATGTTTCTGTGTTCCCACAAAAAAATCTCAAGGACTTTAGTCGGGTGGCCTAGAGACGTGTCATGTAAATAATTGCGCACATTTTGGTTGAAATCTCAGTTCCTGTTAATGTATTTGGGATCGTTCTCAATGATATTTGTTAGCCTGGGTCGATGGCATTTTGTAGTAAATCCAAGTACATATCGCTTGATAAAAAATATTCAGGAAGGATGAATGGTCCTACAAATTCAACTCATGGGGTTGTTGCGTTCAAGGCGAAGGAACATTCATTTTAAAAACACACATTAAATAGACAATTATTATTGTTTAAGGCTCGCTCACTCATAACATCGCAAAATAGCAAGCGGCGATCAAAGTGGTCTTCATTTAGTTCGTGTAATAAGCGAGTTTTTTGAGGGTGGAATTTGTATTTTTTCAATACCATTCACAATTGGCAATTGTCTTGTACTTAGCATACTATCTACTACAACCTGCCCCAATAATGATATCTCCTTAGGTTCATTGAGTACTCGATTTTCAAGCTGCTTGTTATGAACCGAACCTTTCTCGTAGAGTTTTGTCACCAATTTGCGAACAGTTTTTCCAGAGGTATGTTTGTTAGGATGCCGTTGGTGACCCGATTTCCACATTCATCGGTTTTGAGAAAAAGATCAATAATTTTAACTCTGCAATTGAATGCACCATAATGAAAAATTTTAATGTCAACAACTTTCAAACACTTTAACCGTGACAGGTATCTAGCAACCACTTAACCTAATTTAATAGTGGAGAAAAATAGCCAATAATTCTTTACTGACTAACATGAGCCTGAAACTTCTGCAGATCGGCAAAACAGCGAATTCATTCGAAGGAATTTATTTCAATAATACCTATGATAAGTTTTAAAATACAATTCAATAGATTTTTGCATTTTTGTCACACATTAATGTTGGAGTTTCAACGCTACATATTATCTTAAAGCGTGGATCGATTTCCAAAAACTATGGAGCACTGTATGAAGGAATTGTATATGATGAGGAACACCGTTTTTTTAATAGCTCATAATACCTACTGCCTTCATTGAATTAAAACCCAATTAATATAAAGGTATTATTTTTTGCTTCAACGTACTGAAGATACTGCATAAAGAAAATCAACCTGAGAAATCACTAACAATTTACCGTCATTCTCAATTCACCAAAAATTTACATATCAGCTCATAATATAAATAACACCATTTAATCACTTCGAACAAAAACTTTCAAAAAAAACATGGGGTATGACTGTTTCCCACATAAGCATCGTTAGTGTGTTCCGCAATAAAAACTTTACAATAGTATTTGCATAATAGAAAACGGGAAGTTAGATACAGGTTTTTTATATTGAAATTCTACCTACCCCTCAGTTTTTATATTTTTCTCACGGTAACCTATACAGTGAGGACCAAAAGTCCGTCGCCCCCCCTGTAACTTCTTTATTCTACATATTACAAAAAAATGTTAAAAACATAAGTTGTAGGGTTTCATTCGATCTCTTTAATGGTTTAAGTTTCATTCATACAGTGTCTCAAAAAAGCACGGTGATTTAGAAGTTAATTTTTTTAAATGGGATACCCTGTATTCCATTGCATTATTACATTCTACGTTGAATTCTGAACAAGTTTTACAAATGGTTTTCTATCAAAAAAGTTAATAGTTTTGGACTTATGAACACTTGTAAATAATTATTTCGACTACATTTGCACCAGTTCACGAATAAATTAATGAGGTAGGCTATGCACACTAGGCGCGTTTATTTTATCCATGACAACGAAAAAAAACTCTTATCTGTTTTTGCCAAATGTCATTGACATTTTGTAGGTTTTCAAAACTTTGTTTCAAACGGTTTTCAATTTCTCTTGTTGATTAATATGGCTCGTTCAGTAGCAGACAAAGTTGAAGCCGTTATCATATTTGGTGAAGCTAACCGAAATTACCACGCTGCTATTCGCATTTTCAATGAACGGTTTCCAGAACGTCCGATGTGTCACCGTGAAAGATGCTCCGAGATCTGGGAGGCTGAAAATAATTACGGAAGATGTTGAAATTCAAGTACTAGCCGAAATGGTAAATATCCCACAACAATCAACTAAGCAAGTAGCTGAGACATGTGATCAGTAAAGAGGGTTTTAAAACAAAATAAATTCCATCCTTACAAAATAAAAATTTTGCACCAATTGGTTGAAGATGATCCAGACCGGCGACTTGAATTTTGCGAGACCATGGCAGAAAGAATTGTTGCAAATCGACTTTATTTGCAACACATCTGCTTTAGTGATGAAAGCACTTTTTACCTAAATGGAAATGTGAATACCCAGAATTGTAGATATTGGAGTGATGAGAATCCCCATGAATTCCGCGAGGGGCATAAAATTAATGTTTGGGCTGGTATTTTAGGTAACCACATTGTAGGTCCCATATTCTTGGAAGAAAATTTAAATGGGCCCAGATACCTCCAAGTGCTGCAAGACACAATAAGTCCCAGTATCGATGAGATCGTTGCGCAAAACCCACATGAATTTTACTTGGATGTAACATTTCAGCATACACCACACTATTTTTGGGAGGTGAGAAATTACTTTGATGAAAGGTATCCAGGTAGGTGGATTGGACGTCGAGGTACAACAGAGTGGCCAGCTCGCTCACCGGACCTCTCACCGCTTGATTTCATTCTCTGGGGATATGTGAAATCCGTAGTTTTCAAGACAGTTTGTGGATCGTTAGATGAACTGCGCCGTCGAATTATTGAATTGTGTTCAGAAATAACACCTCAAACCTTGATTAATGTTCGGGAAGAGTTTACAACCCGACTATTTATGTGTCAAGAAATGCATGGTTGACATGTCGAACATCTTTTGAAATAGATGAAAACTCACCGTTTTTAGTTATAAATTAAAATATCTCTTCAGTTTTTAATGATTCTAGATCTGTATTTATGGACTACCTTATTTGTTAATAAAATGTTTCAACTTCATTTGTACTAGTTTTTCGTGAGATTCAACAACTCTAACAATTGTAAAATGGTACGATGAGGTAAGTTACACATGGTGCCATCAGCAGTTTGCAACATTGGATAGCTTTCAAAAAGTTATGATAGGAAAGTGGAATACATTGTGATCCATTTGTTACGATTTTCTCATTGAACTGGCGCAAAAGTAGTCGAAATAATTATTTACAAGTGTTCATAAGTCCAAAACTATTAACTTTTTTGATAGAAAACCATTTATCAAACTTGTTCAGAATTCAACGTAGAATGTAATAATGCAATGAAATACAGGGTGTCCCATTTAAAAAAATTAACTTCTAAGTCACCGTGCTTTTTTGAGACACTCTGTATGAATGAAACTTAAACCATTAAAGAGATCGAATGAAACCATACAACTTATGTATTTAACATTTTTTTGTAATATGGAAAATGAAGAAGTTACGGGGGGGGGGGGCGACGGACTTTTGGTCCTCACTGTATGTTTTTTGCATACATGATACAGATACCTAATACATATGCATATATCATTTCTAATTTCAATTAAAGTTTTGAGAGTTATTTCTCTATAGTTACCACTTCCTTGTTGATGTTCAATTGCAAAAGTGATTTGGTTTTTATAGGCCTATAATACTAGAATTTAAAAACACATATATTATAAAGTATACCACGATGAGTTGACTCGATATGTATATGGAAAAAAAACTGGGGTTGTTTTTATGAAAATTTGTATACGGGAGTTTTGCAAGGAGCTCGTTTCAGTAGGTAAAATCTATTTTCAGTTATCTACGAATTTCAGTTATATCGGAAGTGGACCCTAAGTTTTTTTAACAATCTGTTTTTCATTGTATTTTTAGAATTTACGATGAATTTCAATTTTACTCTAGTTTTCAGTTATTTAAATTTTTTGAAAAATTTGACAAATGCAGATCTTTACAATAAAATTTATTCGCAGGTGCAAAATCATGAGGTGGGACTACGTTGTGTTCATACCACAGCTGATTTCAGTTCAAATGTAATAGAGGTAAATAATTTTACAAAACTTGGAGATATCTGACTTAAAATAAGCGAAAATATTTTTTTTTGTATATCACCCCAACATTCAGTTATTTTGTGTACAAGTTAAAATAACTGCCAAAAATGTTGGATGTCAGTGATGTCACACAATTTACAATACAATTCAAAGACATCAGTGATACCGTTACTCTTGAATTATTGCCCAGAAAATTTTGATTTTCAAACGTTATTAGATATACTTACAGTGATTTTAATGGAATTGACACTTTGTTCTTTGTGTTAGATATATACACATGATTTTATCTACCAAGGCAGCTCTTAGAGAAACAAAAACGCTCGAGAATTCATAAATGCACATGATAGTTACCGCAAAAAAAGGATCACCGGTCGTGGAGATTGAAACCCAGGTCGCCTGATTGAAAAGCTTCATAAATAAATAGGGTTTTTATTTCAGAGTTACCATGCCACCATATTACCGTGGCTACTTAGAATGCTATGGATATACCGTCATTATTTGCCATCATACAATAATAGTTCACCTTGATTTGACCATGAAGTCAAACAAAAGGCTATGACTCGTGATGGGCATATAAAATATTTAAAAAGTCTAACGTAGGAAATAGACAAACGCAATGAGAGGAATATGCAAGACTACGAAATGAAGTCACAAACTGCTTAAAGTGGAAAAAACAAAGATACCACGTGAGTGAGATTGATGCTGTAGCTGAAAATCCTAAAACAATGTGGAAAAAATTTAATAAAAAATCAAGATGTCTCTTTTTCGAATACCTTTGTTACTTTCCCCATAGAAAACAACATTGTAACTGCCAAAACTGAAAATGTAATTGCCCATCTTTTTAATAAGTATTTAATATATATTATTGTTGAAATACAAAAATCAATAGGACACGTTTGTGAATGGAGCCCACCAGATATAATTACAAATTCTAGATTTAGCAATTTCAAAATAAAAACCTTGAAAGAGCTGAATAACATAATATTAAATTTGAGAAACAATGCAAACGTGAATGATGTTATGAATGTGAAAATTTAAAGAAATATTTTTGATACCTGTAGTTTACATTTGCTTGAATTGGTTAACGGATCTCTTGAGTGGTATTTTCCCACCAAAGCTTAAAACATCCTCAATAACACCAATCCCAAAAGTAAAAAATTCGAACGATGCTAGTGACTTTAGACCTAATTGATGAAGGTAAATTTGTTGTGGTAGTGTCATAGATCTGAAAAGAGCTTTTGAGACCATTGATAGGGATATATTAAGAGCAAAACTAAGGTATTATAGTTTTGAGGAAGGTGTCTTGAACTGGTTGAATGATTTCCTAACAGATATACGTCAAGTTGTGAAAATAAATGAAGCAGTGTCAAATGAAATTCCAGTTAATGTAGGTGTACTCCAGGGAAGTATCATAGGCCCATTTGTATTTAATTTGTAACTAAATGATTTATCTTGAAGCATTAACAGTGATATTGCGAATTTGTCTGCATATGATACATTATTAGCTATGAGAGACGATACATTGAACAACGCAGAGAATAAAATGAATATTCTAGAACTGACAGAATTAGAAAACTATTTCAAAATAAATAAATTAAAACTTAATGTTCAAAAAACGAAAGCTATGATTATAGCAAGCCCATATAAACACAAAAATATCAATATAATCGAAATTGGTTTAGTTAAGGAACTTTAGATATTTGGGCGTTATGTTGGATGAAACTATGTCATTTAAAGAACATTTCAATATCAGTGTTGTCCATCCAAACTAAACTAACCATAATACTATCGTGCGACCACATTTTGATTATTGTGCTACAGTTCTGCATTTATTAGATAATAATGCTCAAGCATCACTTCAGAAACTGAAAAATAGAGGAATGAGGATAATTTTAAAGTGTAACAGGCGAACACCTATTCGATACATATTGGAAACATTGCAATGGCAATCTGTAAATGAAAGGCTCGTAACTTTTGCATTGGTTTTTATTTTTAAGTTATTGAAATGTTCAATGCCAGACTACCTGAATCAGTATATTGCGTTTATCAGAGAAATACATGCATATCAAACAAGATCCCATAATGATTTATATAATAATAATAATAATAATAATAATAATAATAATACTCCCTCATAAACACTCGTTGAGTGTACCCAAAGGCATAGCCTGTGCGGGTAGAAGACGGCTATTATTATTATTTGCCGTGGCGCTATAGTAGAATGCTTACCAATAGAGGTATGAACTCAATGTTTTATAAAGGCTTGAAGCAATATAATTCCCTTCCCCAATATATAAGAGAATGTGACACTGTCAACAATTTGAAAAAATGCTTAAGGAATACCTGAAATAAAAAAACTTGCTGTGATATTGATATTATATTTGTTATATTGAAAAAGTATGCTGTGTAGTAACTTCTAAGATAATAATGAATTATGGTGGATTACGTAATCCAATCTTCCAACAAAAAAACCTATACAATAGGTATGGTCGTCGGCAAGTATTCAACAGAAAACAACTAACCATTGTATAGGTTTTTTTTTGCGGAAGATTGGATTACGTAATCCACCATAATTCATTATTAGTTTTATGATCTTCATGAGACTTCTAAGATACTTTATTATTATATAATATTTTAATTCAATTGGAAATGTAAATATTAGGATGCACCTATCTTGAAATATATATTATTATTATTATCATTATTATTATAGATTTGCCTTCAACAAAAACAGTGGATAGCCAGTGTTTTTTCAATCATATTCCCATACTAGAATGATAATGTTTTCACATAATGACATTTCTCGGGATCGTCAATTTTGCAATGAGATCTGAAAGCGTCAAAGTCCACTTTGGTATGTGATTTAAGAAAAATTATTTTACATCCATTCGAAACTTTAGCCACACCTGCTCATGTCTCTATCTTATTTCATAAGCGTGTGTCAGATATGCCTTGATCTGGCAGTAAAACATTAGTTGTAAATTAAGAAAAACTTTAAGCGTTAGACTGAAGTAATAGTAATAATTAATTCTCCTGAAACTGAAAGAGCTGAAAGGAATCAATCAGAGGTATGTTGCATGCGTAAATAATAATTTTGGGTTCCAAACGTTTGCGGAAAAAACTCAACCCCACGTTTTTACCAGAAGAATAATAATTATGTAGCGCATACTCTTCAAAAAATTAATAAAAAATGTGAATTACGGGTTTACTATACATAAAAATGTTTTTTTGTAACATCTGGCTACACTGCATAGACAGTATTCCTCTCAGCCCTTATTAACCAAAGAATGAGGGTACAAAGGGTTCAGGTATAAAAAAATCTGGGACACTTTGACCCATTTGAATATTTTTTGTAAGTCGAAAGGGGTTGGTGTTAATCACGTTCCATATAGTTGCACCGTTGGATGCTTGCAAATATTACGATTAAAATATCATAATGATTACTTCGACCATTAGGACTGAAGAATTATTACTATAATGAATAGAAATCAATGAATAATTCGTACAGTACCTACTGAACCTCATGAACTTTTAGGAGGTTCAACTGGAAACTTTCGGAAGTCGTTAAAAAAATTAATTCAAAGAAAAAGAGTAATTATGTGGTGAAGTGAAATATTCAAGAATATTTTGTAAGAAGTATAAATCTACTAAGGGATGCATAAGTTGAATTCAGAAAAGTATATGCTAGAGTTCTAGAGTGGGATATATAGTAATGGGAGAGACCCAGGTAATAAATACAAAGAGGCCATAAATATGTCTCGGCGAATTATTTCTGTTACTTATCTACTTCAAATATCCGCAGCCAGGAAATCTCAGCTATATCCAACGTGGAAATTTTCAGATTATTTTCTCTGACGAATTCCTTACGAAATCTTGCTATATGCCTCTTTGAGCAAGCAGTGGTTATTTTTAAGATAGAGTAATGACATTTTAGATAGACCCCTTTTAGTAGGACTTCTCCAACGTGTTTGGGATCGCACATTGAAAGGTCAGACCCTCGTCATTCCCAGCTAGCACAAGTTTTCTGAAGACTCCTCTGGGTTGCTCTTAGGGGTGCAGCCGGATGATGGAGAACAAATTTTACAATAACAAAAAAAAACAATTTGCGAGTTCTTTGGGAAATTTACATCAAATGCATTCATTTATATCAAAGTGAGGTCTGTTTGTAATACTCGCATGCAGTACTTTCGGGGGTAATACCACGAGTGTTCGCAATACCATCGATAGTAATTCTGTCGGAAATCAACAATATCAAATTACTTGGTAAGCAATTTCTGACAGAATTAACGATAATATTGTAACGAATTCGAGACCGGCCCCGAGACCGGCCCTGATCTAATTAATTATGCACCCTCGTTCAACTACAACTGCATATCTGCTGGCGTACGGATCGCCGAGAACAAGCTGGAATAAATCGATTGTTCGATACTATTCGAAGAGCCATCTAGATGAAATGTTCTATACTCCTGAATAATCTAGAGTTGTGAATGGAAACTGCTTGGGAGTATATAAGCAGGACAGTCAGAATGGAGAGTGAGTAACAGTTCCAGAGTTCGCTGATAGATAGCCACAGTAGAAATAAATTTGAATCTAGTGAAATCTATGTTTTAGTGAATAATTGTTGTAAATAGTGTTTCAAATGAATTTGGAAAATTAGTTAGTGCAGTTTTACTACATTCGTTGTCAGAAGTCGGATGTTTGGAATAAACAAGTGTTAAAGTGTTCGTCGCGTTGAAATACTGATAGACATTTATCGCGCCTAATAGACAGTTAGTGAGTGACCCGTTGAACATTTGAGTGCAAAGTGGACAGTTTTGCGCGTCGCGGGACAATAAACTGAAAACTTTTTGTGTGAAATAAATAATAGACTGATATTTCGGCAAAGACAATAAGAGACAAAATGTTTCCGAGAAGAGTTCACCTAGTTGACCTTAAAGTTAGTGAATTAAAGCAAGAGTTAGAGAAGCGAGAGTTAGAAACAACTGGAAAGAAGGCCGTACTCCAGAAAAAAATTGCAGATGGACTGATTGAAGAAGGAGAAGACCCCGAAACGTTCTTATTCGAAGTTTCTGGAGTTGATTTGAGTTCCATAATGAATAAACTCGACGAAACCACGAAATCCTTGGAAGATAAATTTCTGGAAAATTCGAACAGTTTGAAGGAGGAACTTCAACAAAATTCTGTGAGTTTGAAGGAGGAACTTCAACAAAGTTCTGTGAGTTTGAAGGAGGAACTTCAACAAAATTCGGTGAGTCTGGAAGATACATTTCTTCAAAACTCGAAATATCTAGAAGAAAAGCTTCACGAGAATTCGAAAAATCTGGAAAAAAAACTTGAAGAAAATTCGAAAAGTCTAGAAGTGAAACTTCAAGAAAAGCTTCTAGAAAACTCTGAAGGCCTAAAAAGAGAACTTTGTGGTGTGGCAAATCGACTGGAAGGAAGAATAGGAGCCACTGAGACAGAGGTGGATAAAATAAAAGATGATATTGAGGATGAGATGAAAAAGATAAAGGAAACGCTCCACGATGAAATAAAAGATGGAATCGAGACAGAAATCGGCAGGATAAAGGAAAATTCAGTGAATTAGAAAAGCGAATAGATTCTGCGCACACCCCAGAAACTTACAACAAAAACTCAAGGGTGGACCTGAGTATGAACTTGGACGAAGTTCAGAAGGACATAAAAAATCTCAAGGTCAGTGCTGAACCTGGAAAGCTCTCATTGAAACAGTTCGACGGGAATACTCCATGGTCAAACTACCACCGACAATTCGAAGCTGCTGCCAAAGCAAATGGATGTAATGCTGGGGAAAAAGCTTTAGCATTGACACTGGCATTGCGTGGCGAAGCAACAAATATTTTACAAACGCTCACCGCCCAACAACAGGAAGACTATGAACAGCTGGTAAAACACTTGGAACTTCGCTATGGCCAAGCCCACCTTGAACACGTATATCACTCACAGCTGAAGAATCGATGCCAGAAATCACGCAACTCGTTGCAAGAATTTGAAGCAGATATTGCACGCTTGGTTCGTCTTGCGTACCCAGCTACACCGGAAAATGTAATGGAGCGACTAGCGGTCCAGGCATTTTTGGATGGACTTCGTGACTAGGAAACCCGGCAAGCCCTAACACTAGCTCGCCCCGCACATCTTGTGGATGCATTGGCACGCGCTCTGGAATTCGAAGCAGCAAAACAATCCTGCAAAAGCCAGAGTAGAGTACGGATGATTGAGGAAGATCCACAGCCACAGGAGCCCGCTAATATCGAAGCTGTGATGCGAAAATTGCTAAAGGAAGTTGTGCCTGAGAGAAGACTGATACGATGCCGAAATTGTAGAGAACTTGGGCACGTGCGTAGCAAATGTCCAACATTGAAAAAATCGACATCAACGATGAAGGTCAAGAAGGAGCAATCGTCAGCCCATATCCAACAAGCCCCAGTTAACAATGCATATGTCGCTGTACTTCAAAGACAAGACAAAGGTGTCTTTGTAGACGGTCTCATTAACAACGAGCCTCGCACCGGCAAGAATTGAATCGTCGAATTGGAAGCTACGCACAGCAACAGGAGAGCCGGCAACTGTGTATGGTGGACTTCCAATTGAACTGACTTTGGGCAGCACTACAGTGAAACACCGGGCTCTAGTAGCGGATATCGAGGACGAGGTAATAATTGGAATGGACATCATGAATTCTAGAGGATTCGAGCTGAATTTTAAAGACGGCGTCCTTCGTGTGAACGGAGAAGAGCTGGTACTTCATAGGAGAAATGAAGAAATGGTTCGAGTTCTGCTGGCTGAAGACGTGAGCGTACCGGAGAGGGCTGAAACCATTTTGGAGGCTTGCCTGGATGGAGGTGCGAGCAGTGGAAACGTGGTGATGTTCGAGCCCAAGCTACATGATGAGAAAATTGGACGAGGAATTGCACTAGGAAAAACCTTGTTGCGTGCTGATAAATTTGTACCAGTAAGGGTAATGAATGTCAATTATTACCCGGTGACCTTGAAGAAGGGAACGATTTTGGGGCACTGCTCGTCAATTTCCTCTGTAATCAGGAGTGTACGTGGCACTGTTAGCCAAGCCAGTAACATGCCAGCAGAATTGGAGAAGTTGGTTGCTATCTCGTCCAAGGACATGGGGCCAGCACAGAAGCCTAAACTGAGAAAACTAGTCAGGAAGTATCAGGACATCTTCGATACCGGAGTAGGCAGAGGCGGTAGAACAAAGGTGGTTCAGCACAAGATAGATACTGGAAATGCCCGACCAATCAGGCAATCAGCCAGAAGACTTCCTCTCGCCAAAAAGGAGGAGGCTGACAAAATAGTCTGCGACATGGAGAAAGACGGAGTCATCGAGCCATCCGACAGTCCCTGGTCCTTTCCAGTCGTGTTGGTGAAGAAGAAAGATGGATCAACACGGTTTTGCGTAGACTACCGTCAACTAAACAACGTGACGAAAAAGGACAGCTACCCTCTCCCAAGGATAGACGACACGCTAGACACGCTGGCTTTATCTACAATTTTCTCGACCTTAGATTTGAAGAGCGGATACTGGCAGGTAGAACTGGTCCAGGAAGATCGAGAAAATACAGCTTTTACCATCGGCTCCGGATTATGGCAGTTTACAGTTATGCCATTCGGCCTCTGCAATGCTCCAGCCACGTTCGAAAGATTGATGGAGACGGTTTTGAAAGGACTATCATGGAAGACGTGTCTGGTGTATCTCGACGACATTATTGTGGTTGGCAGATCATTCGAGGACCATGTAAAAAACTTGGAAGAGGTATTTCAGCGACTGAGAAGCTCCGGACTGAAACTGAGCCCCAAGAAATGTCATCTGTTTCAAAAAGAAGTACGTTATCTCGGCCACGTTGTCTCTGGGAAAGGAGTGGCAGTAGATGAGCAGAAGATCAAAGCTGTTAAGGAATGGCCCGTTCCGAAAGACATTCACCAGCTTCGAAGTTTTCTTGGCTTGTGCACTTACTATCGCCGATACGTGCTGGGATTTGCTAACATCGCAAAACCACTGACCAAGCTCACGGAAGGACAAACAAAGTTCCAGTGGTCGGATGAATGCCAAGATTCATTCAGGAAGTTGAAAGGAGCTTTGATCAACGCACCAATCCTGAGCTACCCCCTTCCAGACGGAAAATTCATTCTGGACACGGACGCCAGTAACGTGGGACTTGGAGCTGTGCTGTCTCAGATCCAAGAAGGACAAGAGAAGGTCATCGGTTACTTCAGCAAGACCCTCAGTAAACCGGAGCGGAATTACTGTGTCACCAGGCGGGAACTGTTGGCTGTTGTCAAGGGAGTTGAGCACTTCTACGAGTACGTGTATGGACGAAGATTCCTACTGAGAACTGACCATGCAGCTCTCAAATGGCTCCTACAGTTTAAGAATCCCGAGGGTCAAGTGGCACGCTGGATTGAGATGCTCCAGGAATTCGACTTTGAGATCGAACATCGAGCGGGGACCAGCCATAAGAATGCGGATGCCCTATCGCGAAGACCATGTCCAGACGACTGTTCGCACTGCCGACGAACAGAGGAAAAGGAGTCGACACTCTGCAGAACCACGGCGATCGATGATAACTGGAATGACCACAAGATCCAGAAAGACCAAGAGAAAGATCCAGATCTTGGTTTAATTATCGGCTGGAAGAAGAGTGATCGAAGACCGTCGTGGCAGGAAATAGCCAGTTGTTCTCCAGTCGTTAAAACTTACTGGGCCCAATGGAACTCTTTCACCTTAGACAATGGAGTCTTGAAGCGTGTGTTGGAGTTGGAGGATGGCGGGAAAGAAAGACGTCAGGTAGTAGTTCCCAGGAGCAGAAGACAGGAAGTGCTCCGAGCAATCCATGATGGGGTCACCGGAGGACATCTGGGAGTGACGAAGACCCTCCAGAAAGTTAGGCAACGGTTCTACTGGGCCAATTGTCAAGCTGACGTCAAGGACTGTTGCAGAAAATGTGCTGTATGCGCTGCCAGTAATAGGCCTCGAACAAGACCTAAGGCCCCGATGCGCCAGTACAATGTGGGCAGCCCATTCGAAAGGATCGCCATTGACATCGCTGGCCCGTTCCCACAATCTGAACTCGGGAACAAGTACATCCTTGTGGCGATGGATTACTTCAGCAAGTGGGCCGAAGCCTATGCCCTGCCCAACCAAGAAGCCATCACCGTTGCCGACGTCTTGGTGGATTTGTCGATTCGGTGTCTCGTTAGAACTGCATTCGGAACAAGGCAGGAATGTCGAGTCAAACCGGTTCCAGGAGATGTGTCAGATGCTGAACATTCGGAAAACGAGGACCACAGCTCTACATCCGCAGTCCGATGGAATGGTGGAGCGGATGAATAAGACGATAAACCGCCACCTGTCCAAGGTAGTCTCTGACCACCAGAAGGATTGGGACCAGTACCTCCATCTGTTCCTGATGGCGTATCGTTCTGCAGTTCATGAGTCAACCGGCCAAACCCCTGCAAGTGTTATTATGGGCCGAGAGCTGCGACTTCCATGTGACCTGAAGTTTGGGACGCCACCAGGACAAGACACTGCGGGAGATGACTATATCAGCAAACTGCGACAGAGAATGGACGACATCCATGAACGGGTCCGTTTGAACATCCAGAGTGCCAGCGACAGAATGAAGGAGACCTACGACATCAAGGCGGATGCTGGTGGATATCAGACAGGTGACCTTGTCTGGCTATACAACCCTAAACGTCGCCGTGGACTATCACCGAAACTTCGGAACTCGTGGGAAGGTCCATATAAGATCATGAAAAGGATAAACGACCTCGTCTACCGCATATATAAGCCACCACGAGGAAAACCTAGGGTAGTCCACTTCAATAGGTTGTCCCCTTACGCCGGAAACCACGATCAAGTCCGCACCGTCAGATCACCGGAGGACGAAATGACGTTTCAGAGGTTTATGTCCTTGTACTCGAACGGGCAGAAAGTTCAATATGGGGTAACCCGAGAGGAGTCACGAGATCTTTTCAAGGTGCCTGCCAAATACGCGTTAGCTCACTGTGTGGCAGAAGATCTCCAAATGTCCAGAGGCATTGCAGTAGTTTTCTCCAAGAAGTTCGGTCGAATCCAGGAACTGAGAGAACAGAACCCGGAAGTTGGAGGGGTGTTACAGCTGAGGAAAGGCCAGAGAAACATCTACTATCTGGTTACCAAGAAGCGTTCTCGTGATAAGCCGTCTTATGAAGATGTTTGGAAGAGCCATACGAGATTGAGAGACACGATGCTGGACCAGAATATTGTAGACCTGGCAATCGCAAAATTGGCCTGTGGGCTTGATCGGCTGGACTGGAGAGTTATAAGAAGCATGTTGGAGACAATATTCAGATCCAGCGGCATCAACATTCTGGTGTGCTGCAACCATCTTCCTCGACCCAAATTGAAGGCTGCGGAGTGCTACTTCCATCGAACGTCCAGGTGCAGATATGGAGAATCTTGCAGATATCTTCACACTCCAAGAATTACGTTTCGGGGCGAAACGTCTTTAAGAAGGGGGCAATGTAACGATTTCAAGACCCGCCCCGAAACCGGCCCTGATCTAATTAATTATGCACCCTCGTTCAACTACAACTGCATATCTGCTGGCGTACGAATCGCCGAGAACAAGCTGGAATAAATCGATTGTTCGATACTATTCGAAGAGCCATCTAGATGAAATGCTCTATACTCCTGAATAATGTAGAGTTGTGAATGGAAACTGCTTGGGAGTATATAAGCGGAACAGTCAGAATGGAGAGTGAGTAACAGTTCCAGAGTTCGCTGATAGATAGCCACAGTAGAAATAAATTTGAATCTAGTGAAATCTATGTTTTAGTGAATAATTGTTGTAAATAGTATTTCAAATAAATTTGGAAAATTAGTTAGTGCAGTTTTACTATAATATTGTGAGCACGAGTTGTATTTATTGAGATAATTTCAAGAGCCGACGAAGTTAGGAAAACGTATATTCTTGTTCATTTAAGTTCAATGAATAAAAGCTGTCAGACTGACATTTATAAGTCACCTTTGCTAGCAAGCTATATCCTTCATTGTTGGTTGCATGTGTGGTTGCCCATGACAACGTGGTATTACCGGCTTAAAAGGAAGAAACTGAGTACCATCAGTAAAGCTCCGTTTTTATTGGTTTTCATATCGCAGGAGATGCGAGTTTTATATAGCGAGTAAAATTATCAGGGTAGTATTCAAGATTTCGCATCATGAGTTATCCTCATGAATTGAAAAACTAAATGATGGCTCCTGGATATTGATATCCGATAAATATTGTGAAATTACTAACTCTCCCTGTGAAAATATACTATATTGAAATTTAGCCTTTTCATTCAGATATTGAATTGAACAACTTCCCCAAAGTAGACTGGATGAAAAGTTTCCATCAAATAGCTACATGAAAATGCAAATTTTTACTATCAGACTATTACAGGTGTTAAGTTATATATTTCACAATATTTACAGTGGAAGTAAAGTAGCGGTTTTTGTTGAGATGGAATCAAGACTGATGCGAGACATGTTTTCAAGGCGATATATTTTCAATGTTGTTATTGAATGTCAAATTGTTTATCAACTGTTACATAGTATAATAAAGTACGTTATTTCGTTCGTTGATTGAATATATTGGTTCAAGTTGTAAGCACAACCAATTTCTGCCCAACTCTCTACTCAATAGGTTATGGGTCCAGAACCTAAACGTCTAGAAGCATAGAATTTGTGTGACAACTGAAATTCACCAAAAGGTGCAATACGAATTCGACGAATGTGTCCAGGATTGAAACCCTTACCAAAGATGATACGATAACTGGAAAATGCAAATGGAAGCCTTGCTGATCAAGAATAACGCATGGGTATACGTGAACGGCGATATTTTGAAACCGTCTTTGATTGAAGGTGACGCAGTTTCTCGAAATCTGATATCATTCTGTCAATCAGTCCATCAAAACTGAAACAAGTCAAAGGATGTACAACTTCTCATCAAGTCTGGCTGAAGTTGGAAAATATATACCAGTCGAAAGGACCAGACAGAAAAGCCACATTATTGAAACAATTCACTTTACAACGAATGATTGATAGTGACGATGTTCGTGATCATTTGAATACATTTTTTGACGCCGTTGACAAATTGAGTGAAATGGAAGTCGAAATCAATCCAGATTTGCTGTCTATTATGTTGTTGTATAGTTTACCCTCCTCTTTCGAAAACTTCAGATGTGCTATTGAATCCAGAGATGTCTTACCATCTCCTGACATACTGCGATTGAAAATTATCGAAGAGAATGATGCACGAAAGAATGAAGTTAGAAGTTCAATGCAGATTGCAATGTTTGCAAATAAGAAGCATTTTTCTGAAACGATACAACAGAAAACATTATTCCGAAAAACATTCAAATTTGGAAGCAGCTACAAAGAAAATTAAATATAAATTCCGCTGTCACAAGTGCAGGAAAGTAGGACATAAATCTTTAGATTGTAAATATAATCATAATAACGATGAACCTTCAGCAAAACATGCTGAAAATGTATGTCTTTGTGCCACTGAAGTTTATTAAATTGGTGATATCAAATCTGACATGAAATGTTGTTTATATATTGGTGCTACGTCACATTTGTGCAAAGAAATTGAAAATTTCACTGAACTCAGTTACATGGATAACGAAACATTGAATCTTGCGAATAACCAATCGACACAAATTTCAGCCAAAGGTGTCGTATTGTTCATGACCGATGTTGATGGAGAATCGAAAAATATAACCCTCAGCAATACTTTACACGTACCAGACTTACGTACCAACCTAATTTCTGTTGGAAAGATTGCTGAAAATGGATTTGATGTCATATTCAAGAAGGATGTTGCTCTTGTAATCGGAACTGATGACGAAATAAAATTGATTGCTGATCGTATTGGAGTATTGTATTATGTTCGTGGTTATCAGAATTCAGTTTTTTTTCACAAACAAGCAAAGAAAACCTTGAATTGTGGCATCGTAGGATGGGACATCTGAATATTGAAGATCTCCTGGAAGCCAAGCGTAAAAGAACAATCAATTGGCTAAAACTCGATAGATGTCAAAAAGATTTCGAATGTGACGTATGTTATCATGGAAAAATGTCAAGAACCCCGTTTCCGAAAAAGTCTCTCAGAAATAGTGCCCCATTAGATCTGATACATACTGATATAAATATGTGGACCCATGAGGGTAGAATCAATAGGAAAATACAAATATTACATCGAGTTCATTGATGACAATTCTCGATGGTGTGAAGTGAGATTAATTCGATTCAAAACTGAGGTACTTGAAGTTACCAAGAATTTCATCATAATGATAGAAAATCAGAAGGGGAAAAGAATCAAATGCATCCAATCAGACAATGGAACAGAATATACAAACAAGAATTTCGAAGAATTGCTGAAAAGTCAAGGAATCACGAGACGTTTGACTTGTCCGTATAACCCAGAGCAAAACGGTATTGCAGAACGAAAGAACCGGACCTTCTACTTATGCAGTCTGGACCATCTACTTTTTGGGCCGAAGCCGTAAATACGGCGAATCACATCCGGAATCGTTGTCCTACCAGAAGTTTGGACGAGAAAACACCATACGAGATTTGGACAGGAAAGAAACCAGATGTGTCATATTTCAGAGAATTTGGCTGTAAAGATTTCTGTCTCAATAAAGATCCGAAAAGAGGAAAATTTGAGTCTCGATGCAGGGAAGGTATTTTATTGGGTTATTCCGGATGTTCCAAAGAATATAAGATTTGGTTAAAAGACGAAGAAAAAATGTATATCAAAAGAGACGTCAAATTTTCAGAAAAGTGGCAAACCAACCAGAACGAATATCAAGATTTTATTCTGGATAAAAATATAGAAACTAATTCCCCACGAATGGTTGACATAGAAGTCAGTAATGTTATTCCTGAAATAAATCGTACTGAAGAAGTACCAGCAGAGGTTGACATTAAGAGGAAGAAGAGCAAAACTATTCATTCCAAATAGGACCTGGCAGGCCGATAATCGAGAGATTGGGGTCAAGGGGAAGACCTCGTAAAATTTATAGAATGAAGTTCGAAACGAAGAAAATTTAGCACTAATTTTAGAAATTTCAATGAAACAGGCAATGTTTGGACCTGAAACCATGCATAGTAAGTATCATGCCATGGCGAAGAAATTAAATCTATAATAAAAAATGATACTTGGGAACTCACAGAACGACCGAACGATCGACAAGTCATTGAAAGTCAAATTGTTTTACGAAATAAGTATAAAGCCGATGGGACTCTCGATAAAAGGAAAGCAAGACTTGTAGCTCAAGGTTTTAGTCAAGAACCTGGCATACATTTCAATCAAACTCTCGCTCCGCGGTTGCTCCTATTAGTTCAATTAGGCTTGTTACGGCACTAGCAACCAGATTTGAAATGTCCCTTCGACAGTACGATGTGACTTGTGAAATCGTGGAAGAAATTTTCATGGAACCTCCAAAAATGCTGGAAGAAATTTTGGAAATAATTGTCGAAAGAGGAAATATGAACTCCACAGTTATCAAGAAAGCGGTTGACATGTTAGATAAGTTCCGTCAAGGAAACAAATTTTGTTTATTAAAAAAATCACTGTATGGCCTTCGTCAAGCAGGAAGAAGTTGGTATAACAAACTGAATACCGTTCTTATTTCACTTGGAGCTGTACCGTTGAATTCCGATCCATGTGTTTATCGTATAAATCAAGGGGAAGAAATGATTATTGTTGTGATTTATGTTGACGACATTTTGGTAGTTTCGAAAGATCCAAGTACTGCCGATACCATTTATCAAAAACTTTAGAATAATTTTGATGTGAAGGACTTGGGAGAAGTTGGATATTGCCTTGGTATAGAATTCTCGAAGAATAACGGTAAAATGGCGATGCACTGGAGAGGATACATTAAAGTGATACTGAACCGGTTTGGGATGACAGATTCAAATCATGTGTCAACTCCATTGGACCCAAATACAAAATTGAAAAACACAGTTGAAGTCTGAAGATAAAATGACCAGAAATTACCACATCGTGAACTTATTGGTGCTTTGACATACCTGAGCACTACAACGAGACCAGATATTAGCTTTGCAGTCAGTTACTTGGGACAGTACAATAATTATTGCTACAGCAAGATGCATTGGAATGCAGCTAAACGTATTCTTCGCTATCTGAAAGGAACGATTAATCTAGGAATCGTTTATTCATCAGATCAAGAAGGTTTGAGAGTTTTTGTGGATGCAGATTGGGGATCTTGTCTCGATGACAGGAGATCCTATACAGGAAATGTCTTTATGCTATCTGGAAGTCTGATTTCATGGGAAGCGAAGAAGCAACGCACCGTAGCACTCTCTTCTACCGAAGCGGAATATAAGGGAATGACTGAAGCCGCAAAAGAAGTAGTCTATCTTCGAAATTTCATGAAGAATTTAGGACTCCAAAAATTGACAGACATAATATGGTTCAATGATAATCTCAGCGCACTCAGACTAGCGGAAAACCCAACATTTCATGCTAGGAGTAAACATATTGATTTGAGGTATCATTTTATCATAAACTTGATTGAAACCAAAGAAGTTAATGTGAAACATATATCGACCAAAAATATGACAGCTGATGTTTTCACCAAAGGTTTAACTACAGCGAAGCATTATGATAAAATTAGGTAAATCGTAGATCTATCAGATGATATAATTTTTTAAATATATTCAATATACTTATATACAAAACTGGTGAATGATTTCAATTTACTCATTTCCAAAATCACTTTCTCGGATACTGAGGATAAAGAAATATAATAGCTATTGCGCATAATTCGTGACCTGAGTTGGTAAACCTTTTTGATCTCAAAGTTTAATTATATATACAGTAACAGTATTGAGTGAATCATTGTGACCGTATCAAGAAAAAAAGAATATTGAACCAAAGCAGTAAATTATTAGGAATTTTATTATAATCTCATAAGTTATAAATGAATAGAGATAATTTCGACTACAGTTGAAAATACCCTTCTCTCCACATATTTTCACAGAGTTGAAAAATGGGGCAAATATCTGACAGAAAACAAATACTAACCCATACTGTCATCTGTTATCCATTCGTGCAATGTTCCTAAAGGATGACTAGTTAGCGCTGTGACTGACTTATTGTCATTCTTAGGGAAATATTATGAGACTTTTAAATGGCATCATTCATTTGATGAGAGAAAAAAACCTCGAAACATGCATATATGCAGGTGGTCATTTCCAACAAAATGAAGGATACTATTCAACGGATTCATCACACTGCAATAGAAATTCATCGTTGAGAACTCCTGAACAGTTATGCTTTTAATTGTCATCACATGCAGTTTCTATAAATTTGTTGAATAATTTCAAAACGTGTTTGTGTCGTACATTAGTTCCTGGATGATTATGATTGAACATACGGGCAGCATCTCTAGCGCTATTTCCATTCTGGTAGTACAAACTCACTATTTAAATCCGTTCTTGAAGCGTATAAACCATTGCTTCACAAGAATTCACAAAAACAGAAACACCAATGGTAACTTCACCTGGTAGGTAATCGTTATTGTAGAATGAGACAAATACAAAATGATGAGAATATCGAATTCAAACTCAACTAGGCCAAATAAGACTTTTCTGAAGTATACTTCAAAAAATACCTATGAAACCTAGGTAACAGATTGTACAGAAGTTCATTCAGGATGGCTCGTTTTCAACTCAAATAATTTCTAGCTTCCAAACTATGAGCTTGACCATTATACTTTGTTGAAATCTGCTCATCATGATGCATCTGATAATGCGAAACAATATAGAGTGATCCATTTGAAAAAAATTGGTGACATGCTCTGGTGGTGCGATAGGGGAAGTAACATCAAATGTGAATATGTCAAAATGTGTCGTCCTATATACTTTTTTTGACGTGTATATTTATTTTTCCTGGAAATCATTGTACCAAAAGTTAATCAGGGTAGCTCGTTTTGAATGGAATGCACTGTAAATTAGCAGAAAAGCAAAATACCCGACAGATAATACATAGTAATAAACAAATGCATAGACATAAACTGATAGAATTTGATTATGCTTAAACAGTACTTTGACGACAATACAATAATTATCAAATTGAATTATATTCCATCCAAATGGTTTATTATCAGAAACGGAATACAGCAGAATTGCACCTACGTAGATTTGGAACTGATCAAATATGGATTTTATCAGACATTATTCTGTAGACCGGGAATCCATCAGAAAAATACTGGCACATTTAAAAAAAGTTGTTTCTAATTGATAATTTGCTTTGATTTTTTTATATCAATCCTGTGATAAACTTGAATTGATGATTGAATTCAATAATCACGTTCAGCAGAAGGCTCTCAATAAGAATTTTTAATAAATCATTAATCCAGTCAACTGCAGTTATTATGAAATATAAAGAATATTTTCTTTTGTCGAGCAGAAGTGTATTTGTGAATTGGTTTGTTGAATACCATATTATTATTCCATAATATCACAATCGTTGTTTATAAAAATATGTAATTAACAGTTTGTTTTATCAAAAGTGATCAATTCCCCAATTTGCTTCTCAATTGCAAGCGCCGGCAATACTGTAAAAGGTTCATTCTGACAGTATACGTATACCGGATATCATTCGAATTAATTATCGGTCGACGAATGTCCAATTGGTGATGGTACCGATATAGATGTTGGTTTTGGAAAATAATATTGGAGATTGTATCAATTTGAAGATTTATATTACTTCATAGTCCAATTCTGTGGCGATTAATTTCTTCGAAAATCTCAGTCGAGTCGTTTAAGTATATGCCAAAATGAAAGTCCAGGACTGTAGACAATCAATATTTTTTATTCTGCTGATATTCAATCTAATGAGAAATGGTTTGATGGTGGAGCTTTATTTTTTGACGTGGTGAGAATGATGGACGACTCTTCCTGTTCAGACTACATGATTTTGAATTTTATTTCTAAAATGACTCTCCTATGAAATATGTAGTGCTGTTGGATGCTCATTAGAACAATATATTGAACTATAAAAAAGAAACGTTTGATTATCATCCTCAGGTACCTAGTCATATTTCTGAGATTTAAAATTGTTGCACGAAAACTAATGTAATGTTATGTAATGTTTCGTGATAACCCAGGAGAAGAAGAAACGAATTCTGAGAATTCATTTAAAGAAACTGCTGTTTTAACTGAGCATGTGATATTTTTAATATAGTGTAAGAATAACGAATAGTTTTCAATGTAGTTTATACAAATTCTATGGATCTACATCAACTAACGACTGAGTAAATTAGGAGAAAAAAAAGAGGACATATGTTCGGCATATCTCCAAAGTGACTTTAAAGGCATGTTAAAACTGAGCTCAACGATCAGTCTTGATGAAAGCGCTAATGGTGGAACGATTGACGATATTTCAGAAAGCGTGTCTTCCTATAGTATTCCAAATGAATGAGCGATCTTGTAAGCAAAGCTTCACCGACTGGTCGAATGAATAGAATAGTGTTCAGTGTGCGTATGTTCATAGGATACTAGAACAAGTTGGATCTGTACCTAATAAATGCTTTTTTCAAAGAAATAAAGGACTTCGTTGGAATTAATATTCCTGTCACTTGTGTTCTGTACGCAATGATTTCCATCAAGCTGTTGGAGCCCCATTCTAGAATGGTTTATTTTCAAAACGTTCACGTTTTACTGGTTGAAAGCGGTGCGAAAGGTATTATCATTCGCAAATCTGTGCACTGATGGGCATGAAGTAACTCCTATACAATCATTAATGAGAAGAAGGAACAGTGTTGGTACTAGAATGGGTTCCTGCTGAACGCCAGCATTTACAGATAGAGTTTGATAAACACTACGTGAAGTGACCTATCTAAGAGAAGAACATGATGACTCTCTTGAAATAAGTAGGTGACGAGAGATAAGAAACTCGAAACAGTTCTGAAAGTGGTTACCCCGTCCATGTCAAGCAGGTGCGTTGCTGTTTGACTGCAGAAAAGCTCTTGGAATTACTTATTATTGTAAAATATAACACAGGTTAGAAGTTGTTTCATATATTTTTTCGGAATCATATCTTCTAGAGCCAAATTCAATTCGTCAATTTACTGAAGAATACGAAAGGCGTTGCTAAACGTAGGAGCTAGAACTTCACGATGTGATAACCACAGCTCTTCAAAATAACGGAAACACGACGACTCTATCAGGCACAAACCTTCAATAATTTTATGTAAAGTTCGTGATGTATTTCAAATAGAACAATTTCTATTCTCCAAAATTCAACCAACTGCTGTATAATACGTCATTTCCAGATTGTACCCATTTTTGTCTTGTAGATATGTGATGAGTAAGTTCATCTCTGGACATATATTGTCGCGACTAGGGCCTTAGGGAAGCTATAAGCCCTATCGCTTGGGACGAAGTCAGGAAGAACAAACTTCGTTTCTTCTTGGCTTCCTATTGACAAAACAATTCGCAAATTCACAAGATACCAACAGGTATATTTTAATGGCACAATAACCAAGGCACAACAAAGCCCTATATTCATATATTCCCCAAACGGGACAAGTCAACACATATCAATTAGTATATTATATACAAAGGTTTCTTACCAAATGGATACTATAAATATTCGCTTAAGGACATCTTTCTCAGAGGTTCGTCAAGAAGGCTTTACCGCCGTAAACTGGCTATGGGTTCGACAGTGTCGCAAACCCACTCTGGGTTCGCCTGTCGACTGCCGACCCTTCATTGTCCCATCGCCATCTGTCATCTTGTAATTAATAATAATAATAATAATATAATAATACTTTATTAGTCCTTTATGATCACAGTTTCTATGATATAGGATAAGTCGTAGGGAGGAAGTGCATACCTGCATTGTATATTTACAGCAAGTCACCAATCTATCACATGTGTTAAAATTAGGTAAAAATTTCAAAAATTCTGATATGTCATAGTAACATTCATTACTTAAAAACATTCTTAGTATTCGTTCAAATTATGATAATTGCTTTTTGCATAAAGACTGCATTTGTACATGTACATAGAGTAAAAGGTTAGAATTCCATGTTCTTTGAAATGATTACGACATGTTTATGGTCTAGATTGAACATTAATCTTGTAATTCTCTTATGAGAAATGAAAACTCTGGATGCGCCCCCTGCACCACACCATAGAATAATATTGTACGAAATGTGGGAATAAACTATAGCATAGTAGACGCTGATCAACTGACACAAAAATATTTTTCAGTTTTAATATAGCAAAGTAACTACTAATCAATTTCTTGCAAATGTGATTAATATTAGAATTCCAACCCATATCATTGTCTACAAATACTCCTACGAATTTGGTAGATTTTGAGAAGGGGACTTCAATATCGTTTACTGTGACTCTACTATTATTAGATATTTCATTTCTGGTGAAGAACTGCATACAGATGGTGAATTCTCTTGATAGTATATTCATGAGGTCTTCAGGCGTTTCTGCGTAAGTTGCCAAGGTGGTATCATCAGCATATAATATCAAGTGTTCTGTGCTGATGTTACTGGGGAGATCATTTACATACAGTAAGAAAATCAACGGACCGAGAATTGATCTTTGAGGAACCCCAGTATCCACGTCATGTGGAAGGGATCTCTGGTCGTCAATTCTCACTATTATTTTCCTGAGTTCAAGGTATGAAGCCATCCAGGATAGAAATTGGCCGCGAAAGCCCAGTTCACTCAGTTTATTAATTGATATATTAGTATTGATTGAATCAAAAGCTTTAGAATGATCAAAGAACAGTGCACCTACATACCTTTTTATGTCCAACGAAGTGTGAATATAATTGAAAAGCGCAATAGATGCACTCTCCGTTGATCTCCCTGGGAGAAATCCATTTTGATGCTCAGTTATAACATTGTATTTTGAAATAAAGGAAATAATTTGCTTGTAGATGCATTTTTCGATTATTTTACACATTACACACTGCACCGTTATCGGGCGAAAATTGTCAAGACATAATTGATTGCCTTTCTTGAAAATTGGACTCACAATTCCTATCTTAAGGTCAGTTGGAAATGAACACTTTTCAACTGAAAAATTGATTATATTAGCTATAATACCCGATATATAGGGACCAACACTTTTAATCACCTTTGTAGAGAGACAGTCAACATCTTCAGAGTTCACATTTCTCAAAGAGTTTATAGCATCGAATACATCTTCAGGTATGATGGGATTGAAATAGAAGGTATTGTGAACATACACAGTTGTGAAATCATTGAAAAATGTGTTGTTGAAATGTGTATTAATCATATGTTTAACATTTGTTGAAAAGAATTCAGCAAAAGCATTGCTAATTTCATACTTGTTTTCGATTATGTTTCCATCGACCTCAACTCTATTTAGTTCGAAAGAAGTTTGTCTTCCGATATTTTGTTGTACAGTACGCCAAATATATATTTGTTTATCTCTCCTGCTATTTTGTATTGTTAATTTCGGTTATATAATTTTTCTTTGCATTCTTGTAGTACAAGTGATCATTAGGATTAGTGGACTGCCTGGTTAACCAAAACAAATTTCTGAGATCGCTGCTCATCTGTATGAGATTGGAATCAACCCAGGATTTTTTTCTCACATTATTGCTGGATTTTTTCTTTACACTAGGACATGTTAAATCAACATAGTAAATTACAGTGTTCATAAATTCTTTATAGACTTGATCAACAGAACTATTTCGTGTATCATTGAGATATTCATATACTGATAAAAAACTGTCGTTTGCTATATGTGTTTGTAAGTTAGCTAAGTTGGATTGAGATATATTTCTATAGCTAATATTGTTCAAGTTTCGTGTTATGGTTACGTGCATTTTTATTCAATGAAGAAGTTCGTTGAAATCTTCGTATCCGAGCCAATAATACATGATTTGTTTTTATTATCAATCGAGCCAGGTCAAGCTCGACCATGACCGATGTTTGAACTTCAAGTAATTCAATAGTTCAACAAATTATGAAATATGAATCATGACAGTGGATTTTGTTACCATACAAAATAAATCCATAAGGTTTTGGATTAGCGCCATTCTTGATGATATATCGAATGTATATGACAAGTACCTCCATCACGTGTATGGTCTTTACTATTTCCATCTATCATCTATATTTTCAACAATGAAGATTATCTGAGGCAGGAGGTTGTTCTTGTTAGTAGATACTCCCTAAGGCAATATATTCCATAGCTCTGCTGTCTAACATCAGCTTACCCAATTATATCTGGAATAGCAAAGTTACACCAGTCCTGATATTGAAGGATATATTTCAAATTGTCAGTTTGCCTCTATGAGTGAGATGTTTGATTTTTTCAAAGAATATCTTTCAAGGCATCAGGTTTCTTTGTTATTGTGTTCAAGAATTATTATAAACGAAACAGAAGTACAAATATAGTCGTCGATGTCGTTTTTCTCTAGTTACACTCCAAGAGAATCAACATATATTCATTATCCTTGGATACCACCATAGACAGATTAAAAATAAAAAGACTGTTTGAAACACTAGCGATCCTGACCAACAAGTTTTACCTAGGCCAGTTGCGTGTGAAGCTGCCTGCAAACAACAGACGACTGATAACATGATACTTTTTCATTTCGACATTTGTCAAAATACAATTAGCGTGACAATTTCCCTCATATTATAAAAACCAATCAAATGCCATAATTTTCTCATTTCGAACCAATGAGAACAAGACTTTTTGAAAACACTTCCACCAGCCCGTGGTATTTTCAAAACGATGTTTCGCTTCTAGCTTGTGTATACATTTCCATAGTTACGAGAATCACGGTAAATATAGAAACGTCAGTTTGACGGTACAACTCTTTAACTGACATTGATAACACAAGATGAACCGTTCTTGCAATACGCATTTAGTCCATAATATAATGTATTCATGAAATTTTCTGATCGAATATTCCTTCAAAATGCAGCATTTCCATGATACTTTCACCTTGCCAGGCACTCAAACTGTGTTGCTGTACAAAACACCACTCGAGGAAGCTCTCGTGGTGTTTCTTAGAGCGGCTTTACATTATACAATTTTCATGCAATTTTTGTGCAATGCAAGACTAAATTTTACATTGCGCTTGCGCCCATGCAAGTTTCGTGCAAGCCCAAAAAATTTCGACTGGTTGAAATTTTCACGCAATTCGTGAGCAATTCTAGTGAGTTTTCTGGTGAGAAATTCAATGCCAATAGCACACTAAAGTACCTGTAGATATTGTTTTTCGAATGTCTCCTAACCTTTAACTCCAACTTAAAAAAGAAATAGAAAATTTGTGACAAGCGTTAGTGATAGGTGGAATGTCATTTTTCGAATTTCAGTAAAGTACAAACCAACAAAATATCAAAATATTTTATTGAGGTTAGATTTTCTCGAAATATATTATGTTGGTATAAACTGCTGGCAACACAACAATAATTGCATAAATGTAAGACACAATTTCTAAATTGCCTTGCAATACCTGTCTTGCATTGCAAATGCATTGCATACATGTAAAGCCGCTCTAAGCAACACAGTTTTCGTGCCAGCAAGGCGAAAATATTTTTTGAAAATTCTGTATTTTGTCGGGATATTACTACTGAAGATATCCATACTTTCCCAGCCACGGTTTCTGACGTGGAGACTGTCAAAGATGGTATAGAGTCCCTGTATGCAATTTGACATTAGATCGTATATTAGAGTCGGGACATCGAAAAAGTGCGTTTAAGGTTATGTCTGCTTTGTGAAGCCGAATGAGCACAAGGACGTATCGTCAGGGAGGGAAATGTGTAAAAATAATATTTGGGGTTCACGTTACCCGAGTAACTGTGTCAATATCTTCTTAATCCGATGGTTTGCCAAGTTAATCTGCCAATATATATTCAAACCATTAATGTGTTCGTTACAGAACTGTAAAAGCAATTCCAAGGATCTATACAATTTTCCTGTGGATCCAGGTCAAATTCAAACATGGAAGTCGGCGCTCAAGAGACCCGTGTGGAATATTACATCAAAAGCGCAAATTTGTCATGTGAATCGAAATGATAGATAGGTCGCGAATAATATTTATTGGATTGGCAAAACCTCTGAGTTGAAGAGTTGTCACCGATCGAGAAAAACTCCTCTGAAAGTATGCATAAGGTTATTCAAAGTTTAAATAATATTTTCCAACAGGTACACTTCGATGAAAACGATTTTGAGTGGTATGTAGCAAAGAAGTTGAAAAGTGAGGCTGTTTCTGTCTCAAGAACGACTGACGAAACTAAATTACTGAGTAATAGAGTTTTTCCAAATTTTTTTTGCATGGACGAAGATGTATATTCCACTGTTTAAAAAAAAAAAACAAGAAATGAAAGTCACGTTTGGCCCAGTATGAACTCTTCATACAAGAAAAAATATTTTAAAAGTTTTTTTGGAACAAAGGATAGAACGTGTTGAATTCAGAAATGAAGATTTGCAGACAAAATTGAATATTTACGGAAAATTTGGCTTTAATTCGGACCAACTCACAAATAAAAATAGACTCCTCAATGGAAAAAGGTGGCGACCCGAGACTGTGGAGAAAGTATTATTATAGTTATCAGATTTGCATGTGGTACTTCTTACCTAGTATAAAAACGTTGAATCGTAAAATGAGTCACATACAATTTTCTCCTGGCATATTACATGAAATACTTCATTATTTAAAGATCTAATTTAAAAAAAAATTCAGATTGCAAGAAATATTGCTGTTTATTTTTGAATGAAACAGTTATAGAACCTGGAGAACAGTACTGTGTAGCTACTTGCACAAATATAGAAAGGAAAACTTTAGAAAAAGGAACAGAAAAAGCTACTCATGTTTTGGCTGTAATGTTTGGTGGAGTTTCGAGTGGATGGAAACAACTCATATCTTATCATTTCACATGTGATAAAATTAAGGGGGAAGCTTTGGCGAAACACTTATTAGAAATTATAAATATATGTTCATCGATTGATTTCAATATCGTCAATGTAACCACAGATATGGGCCCTTCTAATCAAGCTATGTGGAAATATTTCGGCCTGAAGTCGAAAAAAACGAAACTTCAAAATTATATCTAGAATCCACACGATGACCCAAAAAAATTTATTTCATAGCAGATGTGTCACATTTATTCAATAATATTCGGTCTTCATTGATAAATAACAAAAAATTCATCATTCCCAATTATTTCATCAAAAAATTTTATTTACCAAGTAATATTGTCAACCATTTCAATAAAATGAAAGTATCATTAGCGACGCATGATATAACTTCTCACGTTAGCAGCGCATTAAAATTTTTGAGTATCAAAAAGCAAAGCCTTCCGGAATATCAACAAAAGCTCTTCGATGAAAACGCTGCAACCACTGCTTGGTTTATCGAAACAGTAAGTGAATGGAATGAAATCATGTCATCCCGAAATGAAACTTCAGCTATCAGCAAAAATAAATATGACGAATACAGAAATGTTATAGAATTTTTGCATGATGTGTCGTTCCTGTTCAAAAATATTAAAATTGGGGAAAACGGTTACTGGAAACCGATTCAGACGGGCGTCATTTTATCTACAGAATCCATTTTGAATCTACAGAAATATTTCCTGATTTTCCAAAATTATAAATTTTTACTCACGTCTCGGATTTCTCAAGACAGATTAGAAAATTTATTCAGTCAAATGAGGTTAGGGCAACCAGTACCCAATGCTCTTCAGCATCGAAATCTTTAAAAAAAATTGTGTGTGATACAGTACATACAAATATAATCGAAAGGAAATAGTTACACAACGATTTACGATCACAATTTACTCGGGCTCAATGATGTACTTCTAGAAAATCGAACAGATGGTCTCAATAAAACAATTTTGAAGTTACGAGTTGAATGGAACGAAACAGATACATTTTTAGGAAAGATTTCACAAAATTGCTTTTATTATTGTTCGGGATATATTTTGAGAGGATATATAGAAATTTAAAATGCAGAATATGCCACAGAACCCTTTTCACTAATAAAATTAATAGACAATTTTCGAAATTAACAGTGCTAAGAGATAACAAAAAACAAAATCACCTATTATATCCGAAATAGAGTGTTTTTGACTTATTTTTTTAATGGAAAAATTGTAAATTTGACTAATGCGTTGTCCCAGTCTCTCACGAATCAAAATAAATTAGATCTGAGGAATTTATATTTAGAAGAAATGAGGAAATCCACCAAGATAAAAAATATTATGTTAGAACAACACAACGTCAAAGAAAAAATTTTGAAATTATTTTCGATATTTCGAATACGGGTTTACTTCAAAAATAGAACCAGAAAAATTAATCGTCAAATATTATAAACAAGAGGAGAGAATAAAAGTAGTAAGGGTAAGGGGATGAGGGATAAGAAAGAAGAAGAAGAAAATGATAGGAAAATAAATGAAATTTGTAAAATAGAAGAATATTAAAGAAAATAAATTTCAAATAAATTAGACTTGTTTCAATTTTTACTCAAAATGGTAATGGTGGACAGTTTGATCTGGCTAGCTCCTTCAGAGGTCTGTACATCTTCGATGTTTCCTATTTCGTAAGCAGGTATGCCTTATTCATTCTCTACAAGCTCTCGATAAAATTATAAGTTATGAAAACATAACGCCTATGCGAATACCAAAATGATATTCCCAACACCGTGGAGTAAGATAAATAAATGATACGAATATCGGCTGTTGGAAAATCTCTTTCATTACGTACTAGTTCGAAAGATGATGAATTATTGGTTTTTCGAAACCAATTCGAATTGATCATTAACAAAAACTGCCAGCTCTATACGATCAATCACCTAAAGTTGAATTCTGCAAAGTTCATGTAGTAAAGGCTCTGTTGGAAAATTCCCCTGTGTAGATATTCTGCTTACAAATTTTGACCAATGAGATTTTTTTCGCCTTTTTTACGAAATGCCACTGTTGACAGAGATGGAAATATATTTTGAACTGTCAATACTATTGTTCGACCGTTGTCACATCAACGGTATAGATATATTTTCTGTAATTGTGCAACCCATAGAATTGGCCATTTAAAAATTATTTTGTTTTGAATAAATTTTTGAGACATACCCTAAAACGCCTTTTTTGATGTCCTGTCAAAGAGTGTCCCGGCTCTAATATACGATCAAATGTCAAATTGCATATAGGGACTCTAGTACGGAGCGCAATTTATGAGCGGTATTGCCAAATTTCTCAGGAAATCTGAAAATAATTTTGATATGGAAGCTTGTGAAGCTTGAAATCTGATATATGATTTCATACTGTAATAAAATTTCAATAAGTGTCAAATGGTGGAGTCGAGTACTTGGGTTCTTGCGATATGTTGACAAAATCCATAGCGACTTACTTATGTTTTAGGTGGTGTATTAACTTTTCAGCTGTAGGGAAACCCGGAAAACCTACAGCACCACCCCGTTTTGTCGGTGCGCACTTCAAGCTAGCACAAGACGTCGGGATTGGCATCCAGGCAACTCACATCACACTTGATTTGCAACAAGGCATGTAAACTTGAGAAAAAAGATTCCGTACCGGAGCCTCGAACGTCTGTCTGGTGCGAGCTAGAAGTTCCACTGCCAGAAACATTAGCCACTGAGCCACCGACCACCGTTATTTCATTCACACATTGCTACACCAACGAAATTTTATGACAGAAGTCACATGATATGTGATATGAGCGGCTATTTAGGTAAACAACCGGATATTTTCTTTCTTTTAGTATTATTTATTTTTGAATAGAGGGATACACAACAGACATTGGGACCAGAATGTTATCCACAAATATGACATACAGAGAGTTAGGTGGTGTACAGGTTTTGCTATTATCTAACAACTGTTCTTATCTAACTATGATCAAATCTAAATCTAACTGAGACTTTTCAATGTACAGTCGAAAATGTCCATATTTGAATAACAATCGTAATATATTTAACACATTCTATTTAGCGGGGAGTTTTCTTCTAAGTTAGTTCCGGTGTGCCTTGCGTGAAATAAAGGGCTATTTCTTAGCGGTCTAGGCGGAATGTATATATCAATCTTAGATAGTAAGGATGACGAGTCAACTTCGCCTCTCAGAAGCTTATATGTATAAGAAAATTACATCAATTTGCTCTCGCTTTTTCTTCAGTGAACACATTCTCATATTTTATCTAAACAATGAGACTGAAAATATAGGCTGCTCAGCAGCTCGTGTTCCGTTCAATCTGAAATTCAGGAACCTTAAGAATTTATTTTATGTGGATTCGATTCTATTTATGTGAATATTGTATTGTGGACAACAGATTAGAGAACCAAATTTTATTTTACTGTGTACATAAGAATGATATAAACATTTCAGTAAGTTGACATTTCTAGTCTTCGCATGTTCTCGTAATGTAACCTAGCATTTGGTTACTTTTTGTTATAGTATAGTCCATGTGGTCATTAAAGGATAGTTTCGTGTGCTATAAAACGCCTAAGTATTTTATGACAGTGACTTGTTTTAGATTATTTTCATTTATATTATAATCAAAAGAATACTTCGATACATTTCTGGTGAAAGAAATAAAGGAGCATTTTTCATGGTTTGCGTATAGCTTGTTTTCTGTGCAAAAACTTGTGAGTCTGTCAAGATCCGATTGAATAAGTGAGTAGTCTGTGACATTTTGAACTTGAGAAAATATCTTCAGGTCATCTGCATACAGGAGAAAACTACTGTGTTGAAAACGTTGACAACTCAGTCGCTCAAAATTGAAATGTCTCGTTTTGGGTTGTCTTCTATGACAGAAATCAATGCATATACAAGCAAATCCATCCCAGAAAATACCGTGAAGAGTAAAGAGTATATGAACGTGTATATTTGAATGATTTTATACTGTTCATGAAATAATCTTCCTGAATATCACTCGACCATGACAAATAGAGACTATTATTTCCTTTAATTCATCTCGAGTAACTTGTATTTTGAGACAATTCAATTCGATCATATGAACATTAATAATCAAAGAATAACTCCCTCGAGCTATTCAGATTACTAATTACTAATGTTCATATGGTCTCATTAAATTTTCAAAGGTACTCTCGATAGAATTATGAAGAAAATAATAGTCGGCTATTTGTCATGGTCTTGGGATATTACCTACGAATATCAGATATTTGTAACAAGCTGAAGCTCTCAACATTTAGTTTAGAAATTGGAACAAAAATTCACAATGTGAATAAGTAAGTCGAGTTCATGTTTAATACTTATCATGGGTAATATAACAAGACCTTAATAAATAGTTGACCATTTTTATAGCATCTAAATTTCGACTGTATTTTATAATAATTGAACGATACATTATTTTGGCATTAATAATCTAATGAAAACCCGAGAGCGAAGGCTTTCATCAATGCCAAACAATGTCGAATAAAATTAATAAATACAAGAGAAATTTAGCAGCAATAAAATAGTCGAAAATTGATCAAGGTCGTATTATATTTATGAAGATTATTTCTTGAATCCAATTCTTTATATCAGTCATATGAATGACACTGTATTGTCAGAGATTGTATCCTCGATTACCCTATATATCTCTACGTTTTCGGTTTCTCCAAACCGATTCGTTTTCAAATAATTATACAGCTTCAACACGATTGATTTTATTTCAGGTTTAGGATGTATTCATTTAGAGTAAGTACTGTCAGATGCACAGGTTCTTTGATATATAGGTATCATGCTGAATAGTCGGTGACTATTGTGTACCATGCAAATAGTCGCTAATTGAGCGTGTTGATTGGTCATATCAAGTAGGAAACATAAGTGTGACTGGTTGATTACTGATATTTCCACTTACTTTTACCACAAAAACAATGAATGCATGTTCTCTGATGAATGTAGGAACCCGTTTCCTTATGCAGTGAAACTTTCAGATGTTCCCATGGATGGTATCGAGTTATCTACTACATGCCTGCACGTGGCTGAGTCTATCGGGACGGTCATCGGGGTCTTCATCTAAAAAGCCTTCCGACACAGTACCGGTCGCTACAGGAGGTATTATTCTCTACATAAGCGTGGGTGTTGGTAATGAACCACCAAATTTGATGTTTTCTTGTCAGAGAACACGTAAACGACCTCAGATTTGTGTAGCACGGTAGTTAATTTGGAACTTTGAACATGAGATTGAGATTTGTATAAAGAAATATTAAGTGAATTTGTCAAGCTGTGTGCACGCTTCAATATACTTGAAGGAAGAAATTTTGTATTTCGTGCAAAATATTTTTATTTTAAAAATTATAGCAGAGCGCTTTCGACTGATAATTCATCATCAATGCGTACCTGCAAGTAAGTAATGATTGAAATTGAATTTGATAAAATGAAATTTTTTTGAAATTTTGAAAGTTATGAAAACTGAGGTTACTTACTCGTCAGGTATACAGGAAGCCATATAAAAACATTATGTCCATGGACCAAATTAAAATGTTACAACATATTCAAAATTGAACAATTTTCATCCTGTTCAAGGATTCATAAGTTAAAGATATGGGATACTACATCATATCTGTCTGAATGTTGAAGTGGAAGTGGAAATGAAATTTAAATTGACAAAGTGTGCCACTGACACTATTTACAAGTGACAGTGACCACTGACATATATGACATAGAGTCACAGAACACAAATAGAAAATGAACTAATCTAGACATGAGTTCAAAAAGGAACGTAGATCTGAAAAGGATCAGTCTAATGGGAACCTTTCGTTTTCCAGAAATACACTACCATAGATTTTCTGTGTGTTCTCTACCTTCTGAGCTACCGGAATTGAGCTCAAGGTTATGGGAGAAGTCCAATGAGAACTTTCTCATTCCCAGATGAGGCAATTTGGGTGACTCGAAGAGGAGAGCACCTAGTAGAAAGGAATAAATTATCAAATTTAGTTATGAGTGAGAAATAATTAGAAAGAAAGTAGGGAGGGGGGTTCTCTATGGCTCTGTCCATCCTCAACCAAGTATTGCTGAGACACTGAGGAGAAGTCTAATGAGAACTTCACTCAATATACCTGCATAGTGGGAAGACAAACTGAACCTAAGAGGTGACCCAAGTTAAGTGAATTAGCTCCAATGTTTGAGCACCCAGAATTGGGTCTTAAGGACATGTGAAAAGTCTAATGAGAAGTATCTTAGTCCAAGAATAGGCAATTTGGGTAGCACAAACGTGAAGAAATGAAGAAACCTTCAAGCAGTTGATCAATATAACGCCTCTATGCAGTTCTATCCAACCCCAACAAGGAAAGCTAAGGGAATGAGAAAAAGTCTAATGAGAACTCATCACATTGTACCTGCTGATCAAAGTTAGATGTTGTACAAAACTACATAGATACCAATAAAAAACCAAAAGGTGAAAATTAGCTTCGTGTTCGCAGAATTAAAGAGGCATATTATCAATTCTCTCCGGCGAAGAAAAAACTGTTAATTTCACTTTCTTTACTTCCTTAACCTCCCCTTCTTTAACTTTTCCTAATCTCTTTTGAATCTTTTTCGTATATCGACCTTACTTACCTTATTCTCTACTGTCAATTCATTATCTAGATACAACTAAACATTTCCCCATTCACAACACAACAGGACTAATATGCTCCATTTCTTAAATCACATTGAAAATTATGAGGAGAGAGAAACGATTATTTGTGAGAACTTAGAAGACAATGTGGTACGTTTCAGTGGTGAGCATTTTTCAATTATATGTTGTTATTATCAGCGAAACTTGAAGAAAAGTTGAAAAAGACTGGTATGTGTACGAAAAAATCATACAACGTCATTAATTATAGTAAGCTCAGGAAAGCACTCAATAAAGACACTTGGGAATCAATTATGCAATCCAGAGATCTGCATATTATACTTTTATTGGTAAACTGAAAAACCATATCGACAAATGTACAGAAGTTAAGAAAAAATCTAATAAACAGACAAAATTGATATCATGGATGACAGATGGTCTCCTTATTTCTATACACCACAGAGACAAATTGAAAAGAAATCTTATGGTCAACTTCTCAGAAGAAAAACAAAATGAATACAAACTTTACAGAAACTTTCTGACGAATCTTATCCGAGAAACAAAAATAAATTCTATACAAGTATAAAAGTAGATGCTAAATACTACTTGAAAAAAGTTTGGCGTAATTTAAATGAAATTACAAACAGTGCAAAACAGAAATTAACTAAATACTATATTGAAGATGAGAACAGACAAAAATTTTGTTAGATGAAGAAAAAGCGAACTTTTTCAATAGGTTTTTTGCTGAAATTGGTGCAGACATGGCTAGTAAAATCAAAAAGCCCACATCCCCCGTCATAGAAAGCCGCGACAATATGACCCACTCAATATTCCTACCCCCGGTAACAAGTAATGATGTGATCGATATCATTTCGGGTCTAAAATATAACACTTTACCAGGTCCCGATAAAATCTCTGTATTCGTCATAAAAAAGTTCCACACATACTTAATAAAACCCATATACCATATACTTAATTTAATATATTATTATACTGTTGGTAAAATACCCAATTCTCTCAAAGACTCGATAACAATGCCGATTTTCAAATCAGGTAATAAAAAATTGGTAACTAAATTTCGTCTCATAACTCTGATGAATAATTTTTCAAAAATATTCGAAAAATGTCTCAAAAATAGAGTTGTGCAATTCTGTAATAAAAACAAAACTTTTTCAGAATCACAATATGGTTTTCTGGAAAACATATCAACCGAGAAAGCAGTATTCGAAATAGTTAACCAAATCAACAATCATTTCCAAAACCTTGAAAAATGCATTACCGTGTTTTTGGACTTGGCCAAGGCATTCGATACTGTCGATCATAATATACTTCTATAGCGTCTAGCTGACATAGGTGTGAGAGGTGAATATTTTTGAGGATTATTTGACAAATAGACCACAAATTGTCGAGGGTAATACCACAAGAGGATTTTATTTTATCGGATAAACTTTCATTTCGCACGAAATCTTGGTTGCTTTGGTAATTGATGACAGCAAATAACATGATAAAATCACGACACCAAAGGTGGAGTGATTTTATTTAATGTTATTTGGTCGAGTTATATTACAAGCTACCAAGTTTGAGTGAAACAAAATTAAAGTTTATACGATGAAAACAAAACCTCGAGTGGTATTTGGTGAGATAATTTAACGAATCAAATAAATGAATTATTAATCAAAAGTGAATAGAACATAATTTATTAAATTAAATCAATAATTCGTTGAACAAAAAGTACATTTAACAGGAAATATTATTTAAATGTACAATTAGTGAAAATACAGTTTTGGTATACAATCCTACCCGAAGAAGACAGCTGAATTTGATTATTTTCCCCTCTTAGATTTGTCAATAAAGTGGAATGATGCTGTGAGTCTAACTGAAGGTATGGATGGCTTCAGAGAATTGGCGTTCGAATGTCCGGTCAGCTCGATGATTTGTTGTTTTGAGACTCCTGCTTTGGCAAGACTAGAAATAGTGCTAGCCCTATGGGAGTGATTAGTAATTTTATTTTTCAGATCTAGACCAATTTTTTCTGCAGAAATTTTGGTCCACTTTGAAATTTCGTTTACACCAATGGATATAAAAAAGTTTTTTTTGAAGTCCCATTGGAGTATTTTCATCCCACTGCTCTGCCATTTTTATAATTTCTTTACTTAATGCTCTAGAACCTTGTCTTCTTTTATCTAAATATCTCTGCAGTTGTTTGCGTTTAGCATTTTTAGCGTTTCTGGCGGCTTGAAATGTCAAATCTTTGAATGGGTCAAACACAATCTTATAATCCATATAATATTTTTCTTGCACAATTTTGGCTACAGTATTCCACATTGTTTAAACTACGTACTCGTTGTAGTCATTTCCATTTTCATATTATACTCCCAATCTGCCAATATGCTTGAGATTTCCGGCTGTGACGTTGAAGGTAATAGTTCATACCCCTTTTCTCGACAAAATAATTCAAACTGTCTCCAAATTGATGATTTGGTTTTTTAGGTGTTTTTTGGAGTGGCGTCTATTGCAGAATTTATTATTTGAGTAGTTGCAATACCAAATCTACCGTTAACGCTCATTTGAAATTAAAAACAACACTTTGTAACAAAAAGTATGAAAATTTGTTGTCATTTGGCTTTGTTGATAGCAACGCGTCCTTGGGTGCAGCGTCGGATTCAATAAAGTCATACGACAATAATTATTAGTTGTTGCCGTGGTGGAGGTAAATAACAGTTTATCCACTTGCAAACAGTTACGTTCCTATTTATACGATATCAAACTGCCAAAACTGACGTTTCTTATGGACGATTTTATACATTAGTTGAATTATCAAAGTAAACGACTCTTTCAGCGACCCACTACTAATTATCAGGCGCGTAAGCCTGGGCACTGTATCGGGGCCTATTCTATTCCTCTTATATATATATGAACATCTTCAAAATTTCTTAATTCAATGGTGAAATAACTTCATTTGATGATGATACAGCTATTACTTTTGTTGAAAAAACTTGGGAAGAGGTATATAACCAAACTGAAATAGGCATCAAAATGATTTTCGACTTGTTGAGTGGTAATTTACTAAGTGTAAATGTCGAAAAAACTATATTCATTGCATTTACTCCAACTACTAGAGACCAACCTGTCGAAAATATTTAAAAAAATCACAAAACTGCTTGTTCGAACGTTCAAAACTGTAATTGTGCCTCGATAAATAAAACTGACACAATTAAGTACCTAGGGGTAATAGTGGGCCAATTTCTGCGATGGAATGAACATATTCAATACACAGTAACTAGAATACTTGAACTAATCTATCTATAAATTTTATCAACTTAGAAGTATAATAAACAGAAAAATTATATTGATGGTATACGATGCCTTGGCTAATTCTGTGATACTTTATTGTATAATTGTATAGGGTAGAATCTACAAGACATCGGTGGTTAACTTGCAAGTAACTCAAAATTGTTTGATAAGAATTATCGGGGTTAGGAAACTTTATGATGAAACTAAATTATTATATGTATGATGAAACTAAATTATTCAGAGTTAGGAAACTTTACGTATTTCAGAGTTTATTGTAACATTTGAAGAGGTAGTGGATTTTCTTAAGGGCCATGACGTTGAATATATCTCTCACTCATACTCATTGCCGATACGTGAATTTGTCCTCTGCTACGTTATGCGTCATAGCTCTTGAGAAAATCCACTACCTTTACAACATGCATTCAACACTCGTACAAGTTCCATTCAAACCATGATTGTTCCACGCTGTAGACTAACGCATAATCAAGAGTTTATATCGTAACTTGGACGCAAACTTTACAACACTCTACCTGCCACATTGAAATGCACGAGAAACAGATTAATATGAGACTTAAAAAAAATTGTTGACGACAAAGGATAGTTGAATAACGAATAACCATTGTTGTGAATCCCAGAGCTCATCATAAACATATCTCTTTTTCTCTCTTGTCCCTTTCTCTATCTCTATCTTTCTCTCTCTTCCTTTCCAGTATTTACATCTGATTATAAAGGATTAGGATCACTATTTTGTTTGCTGGCTATAATACAAGCTTGCTTAGGTCGCCACAACTTCCACTAGTTATCCTAGGATTATATAATTCATAGATATATATTTTTTTCTTTTGTCATAGACGAATCTGTACCTGTTTTATATCTGATTTGAATAAATTTACTTACCAAATTTACTTACTTACTTGAGAAGAAAAATTGTTTAATTTTTCAATATCAGTATAAAATCACCACTCTGAAGGCAGTGCTGCAATGAAACTCGTGTTCATCTGATATTCGTATCTTTCAGTCGACAGAAAAAGTAAATCCTGGCAGATTCAGAAAATATCATTAAAAATGGTCAAGAAGTGATAGAAGTTGATGGTGTAGTTACTAACATTTTGCAAGTATATTTGTAACATTTTCAAACAAGATCCGATAGACTACAGTTAAAAATTTCATTGAACACACAGTTCTTGGAGAAATTATGGTATCAGGAAATCAACTTTCCACAACTTTAATGAAGGTATCAAAGAGTCAAAAGTATGGTGAAATCTAATTAATAACTTTATGGTTCCAGCAAAAGAGTGGACAACCGTTCATAGAACAATTATATTTGGGATCAACTATTGATTTCAACAATAAGACGTGTGAAATAAAAAATAATAACCATCACTGCAACTGGAACATCAAAATCAAAACAATCTAAATTAGATCAGAGTCAGACAGTTTTGACAATAATCAACCAAGACAATTCTTGTTGCATTCACCATTGGCACAGGAGATTTGGATATACGACCAAAAAGTTGTAGTTCAATTGGCAGACAATGAAATAGTGGTTCGTATACGAATAAAAATTGTTTTGAGAAATTTGCGTGTAACAGTTGTATGCGATGAATAATATCCAGACTTCCATTTCCAGAATCCTCAATAAAATCGAAAATTATTTTGGGTCTTGTGCATAAAGATGATGACTAATCAGTCTTGGTCTCTCGAAAAATAAATGTAATCTTGGTTTTCGTATTAGTCTTGATGTTTCAAGACCAATACAAGACTGGCTCAGTCGTGGCCTTGGTCTTGATAGTCTTGGTGATGCTCAGATCAAGAAGTAAACCTGATAGGCCCGATGCCGAAAATACAAACGATGTTGTGAACTGAAGATAACTCCAGCGAAGACTGTTATGTTTTGGGTCTGACGATCGAACCAAAACAAAACACCTCTTGCACAGTGCCGTGCTTTTTTAAGGGGATCAACATTATTTATTTTTGTGAGTAAAGAATCTTGGGATGAATGTAAAAATTTTACCGATGCAAGGCAAATGCAGTATGTGAGCAGCAACAAGTGGATTGACGGTTTTGTCCGAAAATTCAAAATCGATATCAAGGAATGTTTAGAGAGCTCAGAAGAATTTTCGTTGGAATTTATTGATTCAAATAACGACCAAATTCTGTCATACATATGTAGGTCATTCAAAATTGCGGTCGATTATTTATGATTTGTGATCATAATAATAGGTAAACTTCAAAAACAATCGTGTACCCATTTGATGCAATTGATGAAAAATTTATAGAGGACAAGGTTCAATTGATATGGTCTGATGCAATTTGAAATTGGCGTGTGGGGATTTTTGGACCAGAAATGGGTGGTTCTATTCATAATTAAAGAACTCAAAGTGTCGGACAATTTTTTGTGGTAAGGAGTAAAGAGTTGTAAGTGAAAATTTGGGAATTCAAGATAGAGGATGAGTTACGTGATTCATGATCCTATTCTATCCATATTTGGAATCTAGGGATTTTCGGAGATCAGAAATAAAGCAATTATGGTCTATATTAATTAATTCAAGAAAGCTAATAACAAATTTCTGACTAGGAGTTTTATGTTGTGCAGATCACCATTTTTTAACGAATCACTAAAAAAACATTAAAAAACTTAAAATAAATATTAGTTAAGAAACCATTTCCCGCAACAGATATTTTAATGTACATGAAAATATGAAATGAAAAACATGTTCCTACCTCAAAACTGAATCATAACAGATTGAAAAAAATGGTATTTTAAAGCATGCTTTCTACTACGAAGTATAATAATATGTAAAAATTATTCCTGACGGAAAAATTACTAAAACTCCAGTTTCATATGAATGAGAAAAGATTTTTTCTCCCTGTATAAGCACCATTGAAAAACTATACTGATACAAACAGTTGAGAAAAAATATATTTATTTACTGTACCTACATTGCATCATTACTTGATTAAAATTCATAAATTTTCCTGATGTAATTGTGGATTTTAATATTTTTTTTTGATATGTGGCTGTGACTCCATATTTGAGTGCACGTATTACAAGAATTGAAGTATTTTTATTCCAATATATGTTTTAATGTAGCACTCTTGAGAGCTACAATGAATCCTAACGGAACAGGCCAACTCACTTTACACCTACTGTTCAGTGCATTTCATATCCTTGGAATTACCCCTTTCATGATAACATTTGTTAAATTTATTAACTACATATCAGGTTTGAACTAAAACAAAAGTTATCTTGAGCAATTAATCTTTCTGAGAAATATTTAATTGAAAAAGTTTTCAATAACATGAAATGTTCAGCTTATTTCTTTGAGGTAAATAAGAAATACCTACAATAAGTTGATGATAACTGAATAATTTTTCTTCACAAGTAAAATTGATAAACAACGTAACTTTTCGAAGAGTATGAATTTTTTACTGTCCTACACTTTCTGGAGTAATTTTTCAGATATAGGGTGGATTCAGGCAGCATCAAGTAACAATTATTAAATAGAAAGTATCAGTTAACAAATAATACTTTACGTAAGGACAAACAAGCAATAATGTTTACCAAATTAATTATTAAAAAAATAGTAAGTATGAACACTAGTCAGAAATTGAAGCCATTTCAGTTAAAAGAGTCAACTGAAACGCATATAATCATTTGTATTTTCATTTGTAAATATCCAAGTTCACACAAAATACACCAAACTTTCTACAAGTAGTCACACATTTCAAATAGAAGAAGCTTCGGTTTTCGTCTGTCATCATACGGACTAATTGTGCATGGCATCACACGTTAAAAGGTAATTGCTACGTCTTTCCTAGCTCACACAAATCTCTGACATCTGAGGGTTGCTCGTAAGGATGCAGCTGGTTGACGGATATAACAACAATCTATCATTATCTGTATACTAGTTGCAATTAAAGTAAACATTTGAAAATTGACCAAGTCATAAGTACTTGTTAATTGAAAATTGTTACTTGACTGCATGAAGACTGCCATTGAAAACAAAAAATTAGGTCAACTTGAAATTGTTGATTGATACTTTGGGCTAAATGAACCCCCCTTCTAGTTCTGTCGTGGAAGCAAACGTTCCCAATCAACCGACCGACCGACCGACCGACCGACCGACCGACCGACCGACCGACCAACCAATCAACCAATCAAATGAGCAGTTGCTAATATTTTACAGAGAGTATGGTATAATAGCATATTGTTTACAAGGTGATTCACGACGAATTGTACATGGTTCAACCATAAGTACTATGGACCAAGGCCATTTCATATCTGGTATTGAAAAATGCCTTGTTGTGTTTTTGACGGATATACAGGTCGATATTTGAAACTATGTGAATTATTCTAGGATAAATATCTCTAAAAGTAAAAAACTCAGACATATAAAATTTGGCACACTGAGAATACTATCTGAGCTTAATAATATAGGTATTTGAAAAAAATTTATTTCAGTTCCTGACTTAGTTTTTTAGATTTTTATTGTTTTTTTAAAAACAACACCCTTTAAGCCAGAACAGACAACTTTTATTTTTCTCACTTTAAAGCCTAAGGACAATACTAAGCAGCAGTTGAAAAAAATTAAACGCGGAAGTTTTTGTTTTCTGCAGAAAAAAATTTAACTTTCAAAAATAGAATAATTTTAGTGGATTCACATTCTGCTTATGACTGATGCGGCACTACATCCATAGAACATTTTCATTTTTCAACAAAAATCATAAGGAAAGTTCATATTACTTGAGATGAAGTATTATTCAATCAACCGTTGAAATTCCAGGGCTGTGTTTATTTATTTTTTTTACGTTTTTATTAATCCTATAAAAACAACTTGCACGATAGAAATCAATTAGTTTTCAAATATTTTACGTTGAGTTGGGTATCGTTTTTACAAAACCAATTAACACGTTAAAAAAAGTTAGGACCTATAATATCATTCTTATAATTATGTATGTAATATTTTACGATTTTATTTCAAATAAATGAAAGTTCTTTCCGATGTAGTACTATATTAGCCATAGTATTTGCACTGTTTTCAAGAGTAAAGGTTTTTTCTATTCCAAACAGTTTTATTTTTATTTCGGTTAGTACCATCCGCTTTGACGTGACAGAAAGAAAATCTGTTCGACCTGCTTTTCAGGGTGTTGTTTTTATAGGATAAATATAAACGTAAAAAAAATGAATACGGCCCTGGAATTTCAACAGTTGATTGAATAATACTTTATCTCGAGTAATACAAACTTTCCTTATGATTTTTGTTGACAAATGATAATGTGCTATCGATGTAGTGCCGCATCAGTCATAAGCAGAATGTGAATCCATTAAAATTATTCTATTTTTGAAAGTTAAATTTTTTTCTGCAGAAAATAAAAACTTTCGCGTTAAATTTTTGTCAACTGTTGCCTTAGTATTGTCCTTAAGCTTCAAAGTGAGAAAAATAAAAATTGTCTGATCTGGCTTACAGGGTGTTTTTAAACAAACAATAAAATTCTAAAAAAACTAAGTCCGGACCTGAAATTGATTTTTTTCAAAAACCTATTTTATTGAGCTCAGAAATCATTCTCAGTGTGCCAAATTTCATATGCCTGAGTTTTTTACTTTTAGAGATATTTATCATACAATAATTCACATATTTTCAAATATCGCCCTGTATATCCGTCAAAAACGCAACAAGGCATTTTTCAATACCGGTAATGAAATGGCCTTGGTTCATAGTACTTATGGTTGGACTATGTACAATTCGTCGTGAATCACCCTGTATGTATAGATATATAATATATATAGTAGAAAAGTATTTTTTTTTTGTTATTGTTATTTCCGTCAACCAGCTGCACACCCTTGAGAGTACAACCCTCAAAAGTCTTCGAATGACTTGTCCGAGCTAGAGAAGACGCAGCCCTTACCTTATAACGTGTGATGCCATGCACGAGACCGATTACCATGCTGGGAATCGAACCCATGACCCTTAGGTTAAGAGACAAGCGCTATACCATCATGACCATCATGGCCCATCATATCGTGAATATAAATTTACTCTTATAGTTCGGAACGAGAAATCGTAATAGAAAAATTTTCAAACAGTTATTATGAATTCTACAAGAATACCTAATAATTTAAATAATACGGAAGTAGTGACGGTATATCTATTTATTCATTCAGAATAAATGATCGAAGCTTAAGTATATTCCAGATATGAGTACACATTTTTTTTGCTTCAGTAGGAGTAACATTTTCGAAAGTCATGATTTGATCTTTACAACTTGTAAGGCATCGAACATCTGAGGGATTCATATAAAAATTTATTTGGCAGTCACGATAGGTACAATAGGTACTACCATTGTATGTTAGTTTTATGACATACTTACTAGCCATCCCTATTTTAGAAAGAGTCCTTATGATTTTTATGGGTACTTTCAGATGTAAGTATTTCTGGGGAGACGGCGATAGTTGAAAATTACGATACAATGTCAGAGATGGGCTACGAGCAGCTAGAGATAGGTTAGACTCATAGAGCTTGTTATAATATGTAGAGAGAATGGCTTTCCTATTTTATCTGAGAGTATTGCTTTCGAGCTCATTGATAGAAGTTTCAAAACCAACAAAGTCGAACTCTTTTTTTAATTGTGATATCCAGTTATACCTAGTATCAACACCGGTGTCACTGAGGGTAGCTAGTCGCATGAAATTAATGATCAAACGAACTTACCTGTAATGAAGTTCGATCATAATTATATGAAGCGTCCAATCCGAAGATATCACTTTACTATGTAGTACGCCTCTGTCGTGCTGTCGCGCACTGAGTTCAAATTTTTTCCCTCCCCGCTCCACGCCCCCTCCCAAGCTGTCCCTCTATACGTATCTACTCTGTTATTCATTTCGTTCAGATTTGTGCAAAATGAATAAATCGCATCTAGGGAGCCTAATACAATTCACGATTCAGTATATTCTTTAACTTCTATTCATGTGATCTTCTGATCGTGATTTCTTTAGGGAGGGGTGGGGAGTGATATCTTCGGATGGGACGCTTCATACAATTATGATCGAACTTCATTACAGGTAAGTTCGTTTGATCATTAATTATATTTCAGCGTCCAATCCTCGATATCACATTACTATGTAATTTTTCAGAGTTTGTGCGCTTTATTTGTTTTGGCTTTTCCATCGACGAGTGACTTCAATTGAAAATATAGACATAATATTTAAATTTCGTATTTATTTATTGTTTGTGTAAAATAACATTTCATTCTACGAAAATATGCAAAAACAAAATAAACTATTTGCATGAATAACCGTTTCATGTGCCTGTTAACCCTAGGACTGTTCTGGCAAACTCCATTTCGCGAGTTACGGTTTTCTTATAAAACTCAGTGAATGTACTCTCTTTCGACCATCCAGCTGTCTGTAATATTGTTTCTATCGAAATTCCGTGTTTCAGGACAATGGATGAGGTAGCATGCCTAGATGAGTGTGGTTTCAATATATCCGTGTCAATGCCTGACTCCATCATTGTTTCCTTGACCCATCTGCTCAATGATTGTTAGTTAGCTGTTTTATGTGGCTTTTTGTGCGTTAAAAAAAGAAAATCCTGTTCTGGCCTCCTGAGGTTTTTTGTTGCGTCTATATAAGCTTTTAGGGTGTTGGCAACACAAAGTGCCGGGTTTTCCTTGTAGAAAGGTATTTGAAGGCAGAGTTGTACTCTGTTTGTGCCTGATGTTTTTATGCTATCAGTTATGGGTATTTGAAGTCCCGAATCGGTTTCTCTCATATTAGATGTTCATATCAGAGCCACCGTTTGTAGCCTATGACCTGTCACTAGTACAAGGAGTGTTACTGTTTTATAGGATAATTGTTTGAGAGTGAGGGACTCGTTTTTACCCAGCTGTTCTAAATACATCAGCACTAGTGTTGGGTCCCACGTAATGTTATATTTCGGTCTTGAAGGATTTATTTTTGAGATTCCTCTCATAAATCTTGAAATATTGGCATTATTTTCTATCTTCTCTTGTAGAATGAGTGCCAATGCCGACCTGTGTGAGTTCATGCTACCATATTTATAGCCTTTCGATAGAAATATTTCTTGTAGGAGTTCGATCACTTGGGGGATTGATGCTTCATATAGTGGAATTTGTTTGGAGTTACAGAATTGTCACCATAATTTGTAAGTACATTCATACTGCGTTGAGTTGAAGGGGAAATAGAACTTAGCATGGTTTCTAGGGCACAGTCTGGTATTTCCCTTAAAGTGAATGCTTTGCGGATAATCGTGCCGCCACCAGGATAAGCGTTTCCGCCAGAGAATGATGTAATCTGAAAGATGAAGAGAGGAGGTCAATATCAGGTCCAAGATGAAGTTCGCCTTGTTTCAGTTTTTCGAAAATAGGAAACCAGGTTTGGTTCCTCCATAAAGGGACTACCAGAATACCTTCTGCTCTGTCTTCAATGATTTTTTGTATTGTTCTTGGAATCAGAGAGAACGGGGGAAAAGCATAAAAGTATGTATTGTCCCATAGTACTGTGAATGCATCTACCGCTATTGATGTCGAGTCTGGTTTCCATGATATGTATTCAACACACTTATGATTGACTTCTGTTGCGAAAAGATCGACTTTTGGTTGTCCGAATTTTGCAATAATTTTTCTGAAATATGTTTGCGATAAGGACCATTCTGTGTCCTCTGATAAAATTCTCGAAGCTTTGTCTGCTTCCCAGTTATCATTAGAACTCACATATGAAGCGAACAACCAAATGTTGCGCTTTTCGCACCAGTTCCAGATTTCCCTTGCTAAATTGCTCAAGCTTGGATATCTTATGCCCCCCATCTTGTTTATGTAGGACATTGCTGTGGTGTTGTCTGTCCTAATAAGTATTTTAGCATGTTGCAAAGCTCTGGCGAAGCATTGTAATGCATTAAAAATTGCTTTGAGCTCCAACACATTAATGTGTTTTTTCTGATCTTTTTCAGACCACCAACCATTTGTAGACTGATTACCTGAGCAAGCACCCCAACCAGTCATCGATGAATCAGTGAAAATGGAGAATCTGATCTAATTTTATTATATGCTGTCATAATGTTGGTACGCCACCAGGACAGTTCTGCTTTTGAACTGTCGCTCAAGGTCATGTATGAGTTGTAATTTCCTCCGTTGTTTCTGAGAGCGAGATATTTATCCCTCTCCAGTGTTTTTGTGTGTGACCAACCGTATTTGACAGCAGGGCATATTGATATCATTAGTCTAATAACCTTTGCAACCTCTTTGATTCTTAGAACTTCACGATTCTCTAGTGTATCAATACAGTTTTCAATATTCAATTTCTTCTCATGTGGTAATTCCAGTGTCATATTATCGCTGTTAAAAAGGAAACCGAAGAATTTTTGTTTCCTTTTGAGGGTGAGTGAACTCTTTTCATAGTTGATTATGTACCCCAAAGTTTCCAGAAGTTTGACAGTTCGGTCAACATTTTCTCGGCATTCCTCAAAGGTATTGCCGATTATTAGAAAATCGTCAAGATAGTTAACACACGTAATGCCATTTCTTCTCAAATTTCCTGCAACGGGCTTAACCAGTTTTGTAAAGCATTAGGGTGCATTGGATAAGCTGAATGGCAAACAGGTAAACTCGTATAGTGTTTTTTCAAAAATGAACCTCAAATATTTTCTTTGCTCCAGCGAGACTGGAACTAAGAAATATGCGTCTCTGAGATCTACAGATGCCATGTAATACCCTCTTCGTAGAATTTTCAAAACGGTCCGGTAATCTTTCATTTTGAAATGTTTACTGTCTACGAATACATTTAAGTGTTTTAAATTATTTGATTTTTGGATGGAGTACATTTTCGACTAGCTCCTATTTCCATTAGTTCATTTATAGCCAAGCCAGTCTGTTTTGCTTCGTTGACAGAAAACTTTTGAGAAGGGGGGTGTTTTTGGTAAGGTTTTGTCTTGAAAGGTATATGGTAACCCTTTATGCAGGACAGTATTTAATTCGAGGTAATTTTTATCCATTGAGAATAAAAATAGCCTCAATCAATATATCAAAAATATCTGAGTTCACCTGCATTAGTTATTGAGCCCACCTTCACTTCTTCCTCCTGTAATATTGTTCTGCGATCGAGAACCGGCCCTGTATTGGCCTCGTCGTTTCCCGTTGTCGACGGGCCAGGCGATACTTTTTTAACGACTTCCCAGGATTGTTGTCCGCTTGACCCTCCCCCCCCTTCTGAATACTTTTTTGTAGGAGCTAGTGTCGAATTTTTTCGGGGGTACCTTGAAGGTTTGGGGGGCCCGTAAATCTTTGCCAGTACTTTCAATTGTTTTTGCTTCTTCGACTAGACTAGATATAATATGGTCACCTAAGCATTCTATTACTTTTTCCTTTGATATATTCTCCTTTCCATCCAGCGTTATTTGTGAACCCTTTGCTAGTGCTGTAACACATTTCGACAACTGCATTTGTTGTTCATATAGTGATTTTCCCTATTCAAGTAAGCATTAGATAAAGGCATATTTACTATCACTGGGTTTATAATTGGAGGTGTCATGCTCTCACAGTTAAATGGCAAATTATATTTTTCTAGAAGTTTGTCTTTCTCATCCTTTTCTATCCCGTTTATGAGAATGTGACTCCATCTAGACTCTAGTGCCGAATGCAGGAAGAAAGAACTGCGTTTTGTTTTTGCCGGGTCCGTACCCAATATATTCAAAATATCGTCGGGCAGTTCTTCATCGTTAAGTATTTGTAACAAAGGTGAACACTTTGCATTCGGAATGTTTTCCTCTGGAGGTGTTTGTGGGAAGTTATCGCTGGAAGCCATGTCTCTCAGACTATGATCATCCCTTACTAACGCGGCTGTCGGTTCTTGCAAGTCTCGATCTGCTCTATGTTCACGAGATTCCGAGCCTCTCGGGCTGCGATAATCGGGAGATTCCGAGCCTCTCGTGCTGCGATAATCTCTCTTCCTTTCAGAGAAACGACTCCTATCGATTAGGCTACTCCGAACACTAGTGGAACGCCTATGTCTTGAACGACTGCGAGACCTTGTGCGATCCCTACGAGAACGTTCCCAGTGTCGATGTTTTTTCACCTTTTTTAATTTGTGTTCCACTCTGTGTAGCCTTTTCACTAGGTCTTTCTTCGAAATCTCTTTTTCATATTGGCCTGTTAAGAAAGTTTCCTGAAAATCAGATTTCTTGTATACTCACGGGAAGATGTTACCTCGTTCCCTGCCTTCTTCGTGCGTATCGGAGCTAGGGCAATAATGTACACGCGACGAGCACTGAAAAGCGAAAGAACAGCGGAATAGATACGTATAGAGGGACAGCTTGGGAGAGGGCGCGGAGCGGGGAGGGAAAAAACTTGAACTCAGTGCGCGACAGCACGACAGAGGCGTACTACATAGTAAAGTGATATCGAGGATTGGACGCTGAAATATAATATATTTTTGGGAGGCGATGGTCTTCCATTCGGAGCAGTTTATCAAGCAGATTGAGTGTACATTTGAAGATTGTATATGCCATTTTAACACGACTTGTATCAAGTCTTACAGCAAAAGCAGGGGTATTGCATGGAAAAGAAAGAGACGTTTGAAGAATTTAATCTGCACTCTTTCTCGTATGTCAGAATATCCCCAAACTGGGATACAGTTTAATAAAATGCTCAGCAAGAGTGAATCAAATAATTTTACTCGTGAATACCAAGTTTTAATTTTGGAGTCAGCCATTAAGGGAAGTACTGCTCTTATTGCTTGTTTAGCTTTTTCCGCTGCTGAAGAGGCCAGTTCTCGGAAGAATGAAGATGGCGTGAAGGTGACTCCCAAATATGTGTACCTATTAGTGATTTCGATGGGTGAATTTTTCAGAGTGAATTTGAAGTCTGTTTTTCGGCCAGATGACCGGCAAAATCGAATGGTTTTCGTTTTATCGCTATTCACTAAAATGCCATCACAATATTCTCCGAGTATACGCAGTTTTTCGCAAGATCAGCTTCAGAGTCAGAAATAATTACTGAGTCATCAGCGTAGAGCAGCATAAGAAGATTGTGAGTGTTGTCTATATTAATGCCAGGAGCACTCTTATTCATGAAGCAGTCCTCGATATCTGTCAAGAAAAGAGAGAAGAGGGTATGGCTCAAACATTCGCCCTGGAGAACTCCAGTAGTTATCTCAAATTGCTTTGTTTACCAATCCGGTGTTTTAACCCTCATAGTTGCACTTTCATACATGTTTCTTATGATCGTTATGAATCGTGAACTAACCCCCATGCTGTGAAGTTTATGCCAATGACGATTATGGCCGATAGAGTCGAATGCACGTTTGAAGTCAACGAAGAGTGTAAACACTTTCCACTTCTTCAAGCGCAGATGTAGCTGAATAGTAGATCTCAAAGTAAAAACATTATCTGCGCATACTCGCTTGCTTCTGAACTCTGATTGGCACTCTGGTATCATTTTGAAATTTTCAGCCCAATTTTCAAGACAAAAGCATGTCTAAAGTTAATTTATGAGGTTAAAAAACATGCGAAAATGCATTCTTAGTTACAATTATTGTAAAAAGATATATCGTTTAGTGGTTTACACAATTTTTTCATTTGATTTTGTGCAAAGTGTGTTTGGGAAAACTGTGTTTATTCAGGCCCAAAAATAATCTTTGGGGTGAAATAATAACACTGTATTCAACTCTTCGCAAAATTAACTCTCAACTACTGGACTGGTTTATGGTCTCAAAAGTGTTCTTCCTTACGACTTTTTAATGATCTGACTGGTGGGAAAATGAGCAGAACTTAGGTATATGAAAATATTTCTTCAAGCTCATAGGATCACACCATATTTGCAACTTCTTCTCGTCAGTAGGAAACTTGTGTATGAATGACTCATTCATTATTAGTACCTATTCCACTTCAATATTACATTTAAAGAACTCTTTTACATTCTACGTTCGACGCCACTGTTAGCTCACCTGTAGAATGTTTGTTGACTATCGTTTTTCTGTAAACAAAGCAGTATTTCGACATTGTATCTCACTAAACCACTGCACAACTATCAAAAGTATCCCAAATCTCACGTAATAGTATATTACGTAACCCATTACGCACGAAATGAAAAAGTTTATGCACGAAGCCGCGCAGCGGCGAGTGCATAAATTTCATGAGTGCATAATGGGCTTACAACTCGTGTAACGTACTATACTTTTTCTACGCCCATTAATTTTCTTCCATTAAATAAAAAACATCGCAATCATTTAAACTTTCTTACAATAGTTGTTAATTGAATTGAGAAAATGTTCGGATACAATTAGGTATATTTTGTTCAAGAAATTGACAATATAAATGACATGACATTTATTTTCATAGCATGCTACTTAAGAAAACGTGTCCTATTTTTGAAGAAATTGCATAACGTGCTGCCTACATTTAGGGGCATCACTCTTTCAATCCTAAATATATCTCGCTAATGCTAAACGTTTTTATATTTTTTAATTGACTAAATTTGTGTAAATAGACCAAATAAAGTCTTACGTAAATAAAAATTTTATTGTAATTCAATTAAACCAAAAAATTTAAGTTAAATTTAAAGTTAAAATAAAATTTAACTTGTTTGTGCACGTCAAAAAAAACACTAAAACTGTTGAAAACCCAAAGAAAATTTCTAATCGACACAACAAGAAAATATGTCAACACAAAGGCGACCGATGCAACAAGAGGTGTTGCCAAGACTGAGATGATTCTGATAACCGCCTAAAATTTTCAGAGTGCTTACTATTTTATCATTTGAAAATGACATATATTATATCTTCTGAGAGAAGATTTTTTTCCAACTTTTTGGTAAAAAATATTTCTCTAGCACGCCACGAATAATATACCGGAATATAAAATTACGCATTGCTCGATACTTACCGAGCTCAGATTTTTTATTTCTCAATTTGACAACAGAGAGTAGATGTTTGCAAACAACAGAGACTAGAGGTGAATGTTAATAAACACATTTTGTCTTTGCTTTATTGAGTATGGTGTTCACATAGGCATTGGGCCTATCTAGGGTTTACTTTTTGATCTGAGGTCTTGATAGTCTTGATCTTGGATTAAAATTGGCCAAGAAATTTGAATTATTCAATTCAATTGTCCAACAGTTAACAATGGATTATTGTGTGATGAGCAGTAAGATGCGGTTGCGACAGAGTGGTGGAATCGGAATCCCGAGGAAATTGTAATAATAATAATAATAATAACAATAATAATAATAATAATAATGGCCTGCCAGGATGGTGTCTTCAACACTCTCGTCTACCGCAGTCGCGTGATGGGTATAGGGGACCCTGACACTAGATGCAGAGCGTGTCGTGGGGCAGCTGAGACCATAATGCATTTGCTGTCAGCTTGTCCAGCTTATGCGGTCTCAGCCTATATCCACAGACATAACGCGGCCCTACGAGTGTTGTACTACCATCTACGACACTCGTACGGTGTAGACGAGACACCGGTGTTACCTTATGCTCCGGGGGATATTGAGTCCGTGGTGAAGAATGAGAAGTGCCGAATCTATTGGAACTATTCATTCCCCACCCTCAGGCAAATACAAGCCAATAAGCCTGATGTAGTACTCCTCGACCATCAAAGTAGGACGATTTTCGTCATTGAGTTTTCAGCTCCTGGTGAAACGAACATCGTCCGAAAAGAGGAGGAAAAACGGACTAAATATCGAGATCTTCTCTTTGAACTCCGCAGGCTTTACCCAAACCATTCTGTCAAGATGGTGGTTCTGATAATAGGGGTCCTTGGTGGAATGATGGACACACTGCTCTCAAACTTAAAAATCATACCGACTTGCCGTGACTCGGCAGAAATCCTAGCCGGGCGAATGCAGAAGGCCGTAATTCTTGGTTCACTCCGCCTACTCAGGGCACATGATTCTCGGACCCAGTAATCACTTACCCCATGGACGTGGGGAGTGTTTACTGGGGTTAATGACACACCAGCGCGCCCTCCGGAAGTGTCGGGGCTCCGGAGACAGGGCCTGACTGGGTAATTCCTAACGAATAAAAATAATAATAATAATAATAATAATAATCCCTCATAAACACTCGTTGAGTGTACCCAAAGGCAAAGCCTGTGCGGGTAGAGGACGGCTATTATTATTATTTGTTGTGGCGCTCCGGGCGACTTACTGACGTTTTAGGTGATGTGTTCACTTTTCGGCTGAAGGAAAACCCAGAAAACCTACAGCACCACCTCGGGTGATCGGTGTGCACTCCAAGCTAGCACTAGACGAGATTTGCATCTAGGCAACTCACAATACACTTGCTTTTCAACAAGGCATGCGGCCGCCTATCGATCCGATATAACGTAGTTGAGAAAAATTGTCGTACCTACATCGGATTCGAACCGACTATCGCTATGCTGGAGTTTCGAATACTTATTACCAACCACTGCGACCTTACAACATACACCTATTTGTTGTAAACTGTATAACTGAAATATAGATTCTGAAAAATGTATTTTTGATTTTGAATGAAAAAAATTTTAAAACCTACGATATGAAAAATAAATAATTGAAATAAAATGCCACAACATTTTCCATCAATGCTCTTGGGGGAGAGTCTTGATCTTGGTCTTGGTATTGAAAGTCAAGTCTTGGTCTTGGAAAGATTTATCAAGTCTTGATCTTGGTCTTGGTCTTGTATCAAGCCAAGACAAGACCAAGACTACTTTTTTGGTCTCGCGAATCCCTAATCTGAAGTGAGGAGATTCTTATACTGAATAACTATGTTTTATTTGAGAACCGATTTGGTGGAAAACGAAAACTTTTTTGCTCTGATAGAAGAGAAAAGTATAAGAGTAATGAGATAAAATGTCTTCTAAAAAATAAAGGTATTGAATTTCAATTCTCATCTGCACATACTCCACATCAAAATAAAGTTGCAAAGCGGGAAGAGCGCTCACTCACCGAAATGGCAAAATGCATGTTATTTGATGCCAACATGGAAAATAAATATTGCATTGTTTCTGCAAACTTTTTACAAAATAGATTGCGAACTCCTGCAACTGAAAGAATTCCTCATGAGTTATGGTTTAAAGTCTAGACCTATCTTAACGAATATAATAATAATATAGCATATGCGCATGTACCTCAAGAAAAACGTCAGAAATTGGACGAAAAATATAGGAAATTAATTTTCGTAGGTTATCATGAAGATTCCAAAGCTTACATACTTTTTGATGTCAAAATATATATAATTTGTCTATGTAGGGATGGATGTCCGTTTATTCGAAAACCTTATGAGTTTTTCAACCCACAATCAGTCACTTTTCAAATTCATTTTTTTGAGGATCAAATTTAATATGTTTTGGTTCAACACAATTCTTTTATGAATATGAAAGTTTGATAAGGAAATGATAATGAAAGAAAACAATGTCTAATGGAAACGAAACGGAGACAAAAGCACTACCAAGAATATCTGAAAGAATAAATAGGGATAACTGAGTAAGTTACTCGTAGAAGTTTGTTTAACTTTTCCATTCAAGAAGGAGCCAAGAACATATTGTGAAACCATCCCAAGAAATAATTCAGAAAAATGAAAGAAAGCAATCTTGGTTGGATAAATAGAAGCTATGAGAATTGATGGAACCTGATCTCTCGTGAAATTGCTAGTCATATAAAAACAATTATGAAAATGATAAAGTAGTTTGATATAAGGCAGAAACAATATCAATATTTTCAGAAGTTTGGGAAAGAATACGATGAATTATTTGCGCTATATAGTAGTATACAAACAACATTTCGAACTATGCTGGCAACAGCTGGTTGAGAAACTATGATAGTTGAGCATTTTGAAAGGATTCCTAATCGAAGATATCTAAATGAACCAGCCAGAAGGATACAGTGAGAAGGGAAGGAAAATCCGGTACTCTATTAAATTTAGACTCTGCCTGAGACAGAAAGGAGGGTCACCACCCCCTAATAAAAAGATAAGATCAAGTCGACGAGACAAGTGTGGTGGACTACGTAGCGGCCAACAAGTCTTTCACACCCACAGTGCGGCCAATAGTCGCAAAGTCAAGACTAGTCGTGCTCGAGGGGAGAAACGTACTCATCCCCAAAACTGGAGATTTGACTGATTCAAAGAAGTACAGACCGATAACATGCCTAAATGCATACTATAAGATGTTCACCTGTGTTTTACATATACAAATACTCTCTGCAGATGATTCGATGTATTAACAGATATATGAGCAAAATAGGTCAAATAAAAGTTCACTGGCTGCAAGGAGAACCTACTAATGCGGTGATTACCGCAAATGGAGCAGGTTATCTTCAGAAGGGCCTTGTTTCTGGAAGACTTCCTCTTCTTTTCTGCATCTCATCTCTATTGCCATTATACGTTGCATTACGGAAAACTCGCGAATACAACTGCAGCACACTCAACAACCGGAGGCATAATTTCACCTTTCTTTTACTTGGATGATCTCAAACTATGTGTCCAGTGAAAAATGATATACATCAGTATACGCATGTTATTCAAATGAAGTAGTTTGGGATCGACAAATGTGCCACGGTTCATCTTAAAAGAAGACGATGCGACAAATTCGTATGGGAAGTTCAGCTCGTATACAGAAGCATCCGACATCATCTTGATGCCGGAGAGAAGTATCTGGGGGTGGAACAACGTGGCTCCCAAGAGAAAATCACAGTTTCTACCTCTTTGAATAGGTATAATGGACTGTGCGATAACTCGACGTAAAAACTCGCAAAATGGTGCATCATTCATAGGAGCTTGAAGTCGGAGAATGAGGGATGATTTTTGTTTTTAGCTCTTAGCGAAACGAACGTCGTCCGAAAAGAGGGGGAGAACGAATTAAATATCGAGACTCACTCGTTGCACTCCGCAGGCTTCACCCAAGTTAAAATGGTGGTTCTGACTGTAATTACCAGTGCTCCGCTGGTAGCTACAAATCACTTCATGTTACAGAATATCTACACTTGTGTACAATTTATTGGTACACTTCTTGGACTCGTAGGTATTGTAACTCAGATAGAAAACGCAGCTCACTACTCTTTCTTCTTTGTACTTCACTTCAGTCCAAAAGAACTTGATCTTTATTATAAGAGAGTTTACAGGACATGACTCAATTTCCCACTCACAAGAGTACCTCTTCATCGCTGTACGGGAGGCAAAAAAGGACTGGACTCACCTTCTCTTCTATCAAGTTCTGAACAACGAAATCACATAAAGAGTTTCAGCATATCGATATGAGTTAAAGCTGATTATTCTGAGTGTAGTTATAATCCCAAAATTACAATTTATTTTTCGTTCAAATTTCAATTGACGTTAAAATGATTTTTTGAATTTAATAACATTCAAGAATATAAATCTTGTATAATCATAAATTGTTTTCTATTCCGTTGTAGTTTCAATTATATGAAATTGAATTGTATCTACAACATTTTCTCTTTTTTATTTAATAAACCAAACAATAAAAATAACATCAAGATCTAGATCAGTCAGCACATACCACTGTAAATTTGCATGGTTATTCCCATACAAAAACCCTTATCCACACCCAAGAGACTCATGCAAGTTGAATACTGTGTTTGACATTTCAAAAGTGGCGCCCAATGAGGGGCATTTTGGTAAGTTTTGGATATTGATCAAATATTGCTGTCTCAGAAGTTGCAACTCTAAAGTCTATTAAAAGTTTGTACTAGTTTAAAATTTTGTTTCTTTGAATAAATGGATTTTCAATAACGTTGAGCCTACTGGTGATTAACATAATAAGAGGAAAAATTGTTTTGGGCATTGAAATTCAAATAAGAGGTGTTATGAAGAGTATTCTGAGACTGAATGAAGATGTCAGTAAGGAAAATATGTAAAGTTTATGAGGCCAATCGGTATAATATGAGGAATATATTTTTGAACTTTCATATACTTATGTCTGGAAAAAAAATGTACCATCAGCACTCCTTCAAAATTGGTTCCAAAATATATTCCTGCCATTGTTCATAAAGCTTTGTCCAATTCAGTTTTTGATCTTCGATATGTCTTTGCATGGAGCGCGATTATTCAGAAAATTAGCATTTAAATTTCTGACTCGATCATGTATATTTGTACATTTTCCTATTTCTAAAATTAGTTGACACAATAATATTCGGGATATTGGACACCCGTTATATCCGGTATGCTTGTTCAGAAGACTTATTTCTATTTCATCATTATCTTAATATTATTGGTGGATGAATTCATGTAGGTACCTATTTCAGTCGCTAATATTCATTCTTATCAGAAGATAAAACATAATTTCATAATGTATGATCAGGAAGTATTGTATTTCCTCACTCGATATCATCCCTCGATTATTTGGCATTTTTGTTATAATCCACTACACGCTCCCCATATTTGTGTATAATGACGAGTAGTATTATAGATGTGTTCATTCCATAATATTCATTGCTTGAATGCTGCATGAACCGAATATTTTCGTTAAGTAACAGGACTATAACTCGCACTATTAACTAAACAATAGGAGACGATGAAGAAGCGCGTAACAATGGGAGCCGTGCGATTGCTCCCACGTAGTGCAGACCACGGGAATGACCACTGACCCCTGCAGTTGTCTTCCTGACCCCCGCAACCACGGCCACGACCTCCGGTCCGGATGTCCTGCCCTCTTGAAGAAGAGAACACGCAAACAATTTTTTGTTCGATACCGTTTTATTGTCACGCTGCTGGCGGCTTTGTGTTGAATACTTCTTAGTATTTGGATGGATGTTAGAAATATATAAGGTTTGATCGAGTAGAAGTATCAGAGTGTTTTCGATTTGAATGTTATTTCGTAATATATTAGGTAAAAGATTTTTTCTAATTTTGAATATCTGAAAAGCCTTTGACAAAGGAATTGTGAATTTTGTCAGTTATGTTGAGTGCTTGTATTATACATTATGTCTGGGAATTTGTCAAAAAAATAATACTTACAGAACTGAACTCATTCACTCAACATTCCTCAAGCATTCTTGATTCAATGAATGCTTATAATTTTTCATTGCCACATAACCTGAGTTAGGAAAAACAATAAATCGTAATACTTCAAGGGAAGGTTGACTTCGAATTGATGAAAATATGTTATGACAGTGATTGAAAATTTGAAAAGATGTTCATAATAGTTATTTATGCAATAGGGATCATAATGACGATCATTATAGTAGTTCACGGCATGCACCATAATGATTATTCATGATTCGAATTACAAACAAGATTTTATCTACTGGGATTAATAACTATGTACATAAATTTCAAATTCTAAATTTAATATTTTTGAAACTACTGATACATTCGAATTATTCATTATGAAAAATGGTGAGTATACGACCCAATATGTCACTATCAGTTCAAATCACAGCCTACCAAAAAAGAGCGGTGTGTTTAGGGATCCATAAAATAAATATATCTAATAGTACGTGAGCCCTCGTACAAAATCTGAAGTGAAAATCAGCAAGTTTGTATAGGTACTCTTTAAGTGTGCCAAATCTAACAAGATGTCACAGAGACGAAACCTTGGAAGTGGTAAGTTTTCCGTTGTCGTTAAATCGACATTTATGGAGCGTCAGCCTGCTGAAGATCCTTATTAATTTTGTCGGATGATGGTGCCATCAAAAATCTCATTTAATTTCTGTATTTTCCTAAAAAAATCAGATTGTTGCCTGTCGCCAACCTAAGTAGTCATATCGACACGTTTAGCGTGGGGGACAACCTAGAAGTACCGAACACTTTTATCTGATTTTTTTAGGAGAATACAATAATTTAATGAGATTCTCAATGGCACCATTGTCCGACAAAATTAATAAGGATCTTCATGAGTTCGATGATTCAAAGATGTCGATTTGGCGACATAGAAAAACTCACCACTTTTTGTACGAGGGCTCGCGTACTACAAATTATCATTCGAGGAACCAGATATGGGTAGGTTCTATAAGAAAAAGTTCTTTTCCTGCAGGTTTTGTTCATTATTGTGACTCAATACAATTCAGTTTCATTCCATCCCAATTTTATCATCCATGTCTTCCACAGCAACAATTCTGGAATTGAAACCTCAGGGATTGTAAAACCAAGCAGGTCGAAAACTCTGTTTAATAAAATTGCCCTTTTTGTGATTTTCCAGTATAAATTTTCTTGAAATTGTAAGAACCTAATTTCAGAGTATCGCTACGTCTATCCTAATTCAAACCAAGAATATGGGATGTACTACCATCAGGAAGGTTATCGTTGTTCAGCGTGTTTTCTCATTCACGAAGATAAAATTTGGCTTCAGCCATTATGTCTTGACTTTCTTTCATGAATATCTCAAGATCTTCTACCAAATCGAAGCTGGTGTCACAGTTGTCTACATGAAAGCTCCTCGTGAGTTTCAACACAATTTTCTTCAAAAATTGATCTTTTTCGAAAGTTTTCTTCAAAAGATGATTGATGACGGCACCGAGAAGAAACGGACTACAGGTAACTCCAAATACAACACTCGCATGTCTATAACATATCAAATCACCATTCTTGCGATACCATATAAATCGCACGAAATTTATTTCATCTTCTTGTACACTTATTTGCAGAAAAGATTTTCTTATATCGGATATCACTACAATTCGTGACAGTCTGAACCCTTTTATAATCGATGGTATCGAAGATATCAAATTTATTCCTTTCTCCAGGCATTGATTTGAGGATTGAGCATTTTTTAATTTAGCAGAAGCGTCGAGAACCGGGCGAAGTTTAGAAATTACGATGGGGCAAGTAATGTGTAGCAACTTGATTGTCCATAATTGGTATCTCTTCTATAATTCCTTCTGAAAGCCATTCATCTAGTACTTGATTATAGTCGTTGTAGTAACCATCGATGTCCATTTTCTTCTTTAGGTGCTCCAATGAGCAGAATATTGGACCATTTTTCATGTCGAGTATCTGAGTACTAAACTTTTATTTACTCCAAGGACCATAACTTCAACATTGCAGAAATAGTTTTTGTCGAGACTCTACAATATTACCCTATAACAATCATGGTGAGTGATTACAGAATGGCAGCCGCCAAACAGAGCATGAACTATATTTTTGGATCCAATTTTCTCTAGTTACTTATCAATTCCAAATTTTAAACAGACAATATCCTTTTTCAGAAAGAATTTTCTTGCGATGAAGTAGAGTCTTGGAAGCTTCAGAACATCCATCACTAGGATCATGTTTACAGAATACACACCTTCGAGTTTTGGTGTTGACCAAGAAATGATCACGCGGAAAAGAGGGATTGTAGCCTCATTTTTTCCTTCGTTGCTTTTGTAGATCAAAACTTGTGGAAGCTAGGGAAATTCTTTTCTCGTTTTTAACCTCATTTTCTAATTCGTCTTCATGTATCCGTTCGAATTGAATCCAGAACGGTAACCACTCTCGGATATCTTCTTAAAATTTCTTAGATTCGATTTGGGACAATTTTATTTTACGATGAGACTGATCAGGATGACTGCAAATACTATGGTGATTCTCATCTCGAATGTTAGTAGAGCTGAGTGTATTATTAACTCCAAACTTCAAATTGTTCAACTACAAAACATACTAATCTGCTCTTTCTACTTCAAAGTCGACATCGGTTTCCAAATAGTCAGAATCCGACAAAAAATCAACAAATTTCTTGTCCAGATCTTTGATTATATTCATCTTCCGCTCCAGTATAAGTAGATAACTTTCTAATTTGAAGGTAAAGCATGTCCTGGTGACTGAATTGCTTTCATGGTAGAATTATATATTCTTTTGAAAGATGTTCGATGAAGTCGAGTGCCTTTATCATTTTCTCCATATTTTCTTCTCGAAAGATGTCCTGTCACGGGTCGCCAAATATTGCGTCAATCCCTACCTGGTGTTTGAATACGTCGTTAAGAGTAGATTTATTTAGAAAATAGGTTTATTTAACGTAAAGTACAGCGTAAAGACAAATTACAAAATTCATGTATGACAAATCTATCAAAACTGAAAAATCATAATGAAGTCTTGGAAACCTGATGATCAGAAACATAAAACGGAATATAATTAATATCATCAACAGTAAGAATCTTCAATTCTCAACACATGCCCTAGAGTCATTTGAAAGTCAAGTTCAATATTTGGACTCTTCGAGAAAATTATGAATGAAGAAGGATTTCATCGTACACAGCCCTCATATAGGAGTAAAGATGTATACACTGGTCTGGGGCGAGCTGGGCCTCTTGAGTACTTGGTAGCTAAGGATATTTATGAGAGAAAATAATTCCATATTTGGTTCGCAGTTGGTCGCCTATTTGAAACAGAAAAAAATTTTCTACCATGGATATCACTTGAAGTGTTATTTTTTTAATTTGAGACGGAATTGTCAATGTCATATCAACCACTGAAAAAAATTTATTTTTAGTTTTGAATGGAAAGTTTGAAAGATAAAAGGTACACTGATGCGAATGTTCATGAGGGAGTATTTATAACTGAAATCTATTGTTGATTGATTTTTCAAAAAGAGTCACCTGCAGTGATGTGATTCTGGACCATTGCATTATGAGTTGAGTTATTTCACGAAATATCATTTATCGTTGGTACATTTTTCATGATAGACAATCTCATTCTCATTCATGATAGAAGAACACAGCAGAGAGCATTATACGAAGAAAATATCGCAAATATCACTGAATATTGACTCAAATCACTCAAAATATCTACAAAACTTCAAGGCTCATTTTGTTCACCCAGACAATGAATTATTAATATATTAATTTATGCAAACTTCTCTGTTATCCGAATGATATATTACACGACAATATCAACCAAACTGACCATTGTTATTTCACCCACCAGGCCGTGTAATAGAATAGAAACAATTGCGGAGGTGGAAGAGACAGCCAAGCCTCGCCGAGACGTTGCGCCTATTTTGTATAATTACTGGTAATGGTCGATTATTGCCAGCACATTCGAGTCATCAGAATAATACATCTGGACAGAGCAGTGTGAGAAACCTACTATGATGTCAAAAAAAAACCGGGCGATGATTGATTGAGTTAATACAAAATGTTTTTCAACAAAGGAATTTTTTATCATTTAGTTTGTGCAAATTAAAGGATTCCGAAATAATGACAATTTTGAGAATTCATAAGTATTCAGTTTCAGTTTCTTTGATGACCCCCGACTGTAAATGTCGGAAGTTGTGTCGATAGCGGTTTGCACATGGGTTTCGGCCATTTAGATATAAAGGCGCCTATCCACCAAAGGAACAATGAGGAACTTTTTGTTTCTATTTGTTGCTTTTTGTTCCAAACTTTAGGAACTTGAAGAAACTAGTGTAAACCTTTCGTCTCCACCAAATTGATGTAAATATCAGTTTTGTTTCTAATTGTTTATGTTTCGAATTTTACGGGAATATGCTATATCCACTAAATCAACATCATTTGTGTTCACGATGAACATGGATGTGGATGAAGATAATGCATTAGCAGCAGTGGTTTATATTATTTTGAGTGCTAATAAAAATAAAAAGAAAAAATTGGAATATAAAATTTGTGTACGGCCAAGCCTTCAAGAGAGAAAAGCGTGTGGGAGATTGCAACTTTTGGAGGCCCTTAAAGAAGACGACATATTATCGGGACACATAACTGATGCACACGTAGGCAATCAAAACTTTTATAGGATTCAATTAATTCTATTAGAAAGTCATTACTCCATTTAAACAACAAGTTGCAATGGCACACTGAAAACCAGTGTTTCCTGAATACTGTCTGTGTCTGTCTCCACTGCAGAAACAAAAAGTTCCAACTACAATTTTTTGACTCATGTTCCTCTTTGGCCTTTGATATTACCACTTCAAATGGTAACAAGTCGCAACACGTAACAAGGAGCAACTTCTACTAGCAAAATCAAGAAACATTGAGGAACTTACTGGAATATTTTTAAACATTTTCGGAAATATGGAACAGAAACAGAAATGTTCCTGTTTTTTGCTTTGGTAGATACGTGTCTTAAGACACACCAGCAAGGAAGTAATTTTTGAGGAAAATGTCAAACATCCTCTCAAATGAAATACTATGAGAACTATGCTTAAAATTCACGAGTGATTTTGACAGCGTCGATTACCCTTTATTCCACACATGCCCAACTTATGAATATCTGTCAGGAAATAACCATTTGTCAGGCTTGTACCAGAACATTGCAATACATCTGACAGATATTTGTGAAACTGTCCTCTAAGAGGACCCAACTTCCTGGGCAGTGAGTACGACAAAGGGATGTGGAGGAGCATTTTGTTAGTTGTGGTATCACTATCATACTTTGAGCTTGGTGGAAAAAAGGATATTTCGAAGCCTTCGAAATTATGTATGTCATTTAATTGATCCCCTGGCGCGCTTTTTCCAAATTTGAATAAATTATATTTAGTAGTCCTTGATTCTGTGCTACCAAGAAATACTCTGTCTTCTTCTAATGACTGTCGTAACTCGCAATTTCATTTATGGATAATTATTGTCAATGGTTGGGCAATCGTGGCGAGAAGGGTAATTCGACGCACTCGAAAATATTCGTCTCATTCAATTTGATACTCTTCGGCTTGCTCTTTCGAATACTGTTTGGATAATTTGCATTTACTCTTCCTGGTGTCTGTGCTATCAAGAAGTGCTTCTCGATCTTTTTTACGAGTTGCACTGCCACTGACTTCCGGTACACTGACGATAGACTTCCCCAGAAAAATTTAAAATGATCTCTGTTTGGTTACAATAAGCACTTGCATTGCATTTGGATCAATGCTGTACAAATATCTATTAGATGTATTTGGTTCAATATTAGTTGTAGTTTCAGACGGAAAAGTGTTTTTTTTTTATTAAAAAGAAGACCGCGTCAACCATTTCAGGTTATTAGCGGAGGTACAGTGGTAGTAATAACAATTTCACTTAATGTAAATAAAACAATTGTACATGCTTCAAGTGTTGAAAGGGTATAGATTGGTCCAGTGGAGGTCAGATGTGGATGTCAATTCTGACAATCTTCAGAAACTTCATGAGGTTCAGCAAGTTGCGTTTGTCGAGGTTCTGCTGGAGGTTGTTCGTTAGGCTGTTGAGTTGTCGTTCATGGGAGTACCTGGGACATTCCGAGATGATATGGTTTACTGTGACGATGACCTGACAAATTTCGCATTTCTCGGTTTCTTTTTTGGTAAGAAGATGTTGGTGCGTGAGTTTGGTGTGGCCAATGCGTAGTCTAGAAAGAATGACCTGATTTCTTCTATTTATTCCATTGAAGCTGTAAGGTGTAATGTCAGGGTTGATTTTTCTTAGTTTATTGCTGGTGGTTTGCCACCTGGTATGCTATAGCTCTCTTGTATAACTCTTGATATGGTCCTTGAAATCGCAGTAAGGTATGTCTTGTATGTTCTCCGAGCTAGGTAGATGCTTCTCTAGCAGCCGTATCTACTATTTCGTTTCCAGTAATGCCGATGTGTGAGGGTATCCAGGCAATATCCAGTATTCTATTTTGGCTTTTCAATGCATCTATTTGTGATTTGATGCGTTGTAGAATCGGGTGCTTTGGGTATAATTGGGAGATGCCATGTATTGCACTAAGGGAATCAGTGAATATAACCGTTTTTTCGCTGGTTGCATGTGTTATGGCTTCCGCTATGGCATATAATTCACCTATGTATATTATTCAGGTGGATGGTAGACTAAAAGTGTACTTGGCCACGTTCGTCATGACAGCAGCTCCAACATATTCACTACCGCTGGTTTTTAAGGCGTCAGTAAATATTTCATTGAAATCTATGTACTCAGCCTGGAGTTCAAGGAATAGTTGTTTGTATACAGTAGCGGAAGTTAAGGATTTTGGATATTTTGTGAGTAGTAAGTTGCAGCGAGGGGGGGTTTGTGGTCCATGGTGGCGGTTGAGGAGGCTGGAGGGGGATGACATTAGAGAAATTCATTCCATGTTTTCTGAGTCGACGGAAGTATGGTAATGTTTTGTTTGGATTCAGTGCGAAAAGGTCTTCGAGGCGATTCGAAAAGGTATTTTCATATGTTGGGTTCGATTGGTTGGTATTTTTGCTGCATAGGACAGACTCAGGTACTACCTCCGGATGGAGAGAGGGGGCTCATTAGCGTCCACATTGAGGCTTCCTACTGGGCTTGTACGGTAGGTTAACTTGTCTATATTTGGTGAAATTTATTTACTGGCTATAAATCTTATTCTTTCAGATTACTCGATTATGATAGGAATAAACTTTTCATGTCCGTTATGTACGTATCAACTACTCCTATGTGACCTCCACTAACATTTGCGCCATCTACGTTAAGCTTGCCAGAATACATGCCATTGTTAATTGAATTTCAGAAACCATAACATGTAATTCAGATCAGTAAATTGTATTTCAGAAAGTGTAACTTCAATTTCAGATTAGTGAATTGTTATTCAGAAAGCGTCAGTTGTAATTCAGAAACCATCACTTGTAATGCAGAAACCGTATGGACGTTTCGCTCACAACTGCCGTGGGCATCAGCGTGGATTTTGTCTTCTCAAAGAGCGACGTAATACTCATCAGTATACGACGAAATTCACACTAAAGATGCTCACCGCAGTTGTGAGCGAAAAGTCCATAGAAACAGCCTCCACGCAGTTGAACTAAAGCCCGGAAACCATACTCCTTGATTATTCTTCCGGCCGTCTCAGGTCAAGTGGGCTGAAGTCGGAGACCGAGGGATACATAATGGCCTGCAAGGATGGTGTCTTCAACACTCTCGTCTACCGCAGTCGCGTGATGGGTATAGAGGTCCCTGGCACTAGATGCAGAGCGTGTTGTGGGGCAGCTGAGACCATAATGCATTTGCTGTCAGCTTGTCCAGCTTATGCGGTCTCAGCCTATATCCACAAACATAACGCGGCCCTACGAGTGTTGTACTACCATCTACGACACTCGTACGGTGTAGACGAGACACCAGTGTTGCCTTATGCTCCGGGGGATATTGAGTCCGTGGTGGAGAATGAGAAGTGCCGAATCTATTGGAACTATTCATTCCCCACCCTCAGGCAAATACAAGCCAATAAGCCTGATGTAGTCCTCCTCAACCATCAAAGTAGGACGATTTTCGTCATTGAGTTTTCAGCTCCTGGCGAAACTAACATCGTCCGAAAAGAGGAGGAAAAACGGACTATATATCGAGATCTTCTCTTTGAACTCCGCAGGCTTTACCCAAACCATTCTGTCAAGATGGTGGTTCTGATAATAGGGGTCCTTGGTGGAATGATGGACACACTGCTCTCAAACTTAAGAATCATACCGGCTTGGCGTGACTTGGCAGAAATCCTAGCCGGGCGAATGCAGAAGGTCGTAATTCTTGGTTCACTCCGCCTACTCAGGGCACATGATTCTCGGACCCAGTAATCACTTACCCCATGGACGTGGGGAGTGTTTACTGGGGTTAATGACACACCAGCGCGCCCTCCGAAAGTGTCGGGGCTCCGGAGACAGGGCCTGACTGGGTAATTCCTAAAGGATGAAAAAAAATAATAATAATAATAATAATAATACTCCCTCATAAACACTCGTTGAGTGTACCCAAAGGCATAGCCTGTGCGGGTAGAGGACGATTATTATTATTATTTGTTGTGGCGCTCCTGGCGACTTACTGACGTTTTAGGTGATGTGTTCACTTTTCGGCTGAAGGAAAACCCGGAAAACCTACAGCACCACCTCGGGTGGTCGGTGTGCACTCCAAGCTAGCACTAGACGAGTTTGGCATCTAGACAACTCACAATACACTTGCTTCTGAACAAGGCATGCGGTCGCCTATCGATCCGGTATAAAGTATTTATGGAAAAAATCTCTTGTACCTACGTCGGGCTCAAACCGACTATCGCTATGCTGGAGTTTTGAACAGTCTGTGCATTAGACTGCTAAGCCACCAGCCACAGTAGGCTTTTTGCATAAGAATTGTGCGTGGTCCTTTCTACGCTTTCGAAAACATTCATATATTTAGTTTATACTCTACGGCAAGTTTTCACCATTTCTTTCGATGTTTTTTGTGAAAAAATTATGTTGATGTCGTTGAAAAAACACTTTCCGTAAAGGTAATAGATAACAGTGTATAACGAAATACAGTGTCTTTCAAAGAGTTGGCATCATTTGGGAAAAACTTTGAAAAATATCCTATTCCAAAATTCGACTAGGGCGTTGAGTATTGCTTTGAAAAAGACTGAAAATAACATATTTGTTATCTCTCAAAAGATAATTTCTTTCAAAGTTATTGCTTAAATCAGGCTTATTTGTTTGAAGTTCAAATAATTTTAAGGCGGAAAGTTTTTATTATTTACGAAATTTCTGATATGTATCAAAATAATTGTAAATTCAACTCAATTCTTGTTCACCACTAGCTTCATCATACCACGGAGGTTTACTAGTACCGATGAAGTTTTATGAAATTTGATAAACCTATTTTTATCGAGTTGTTTTGAAAAAAATTATCTTTCAACAGAAAATAAAATTTATGTGACACCGCCGAGTAGGCTATAATTCAAAACACGACTCAACACCCATGTCTAATTACTAAATAAATTATTATTGAAGGTTTCTCCCATCTCATACTAACTCTTTGAAGAACACTAGGTGAATGATGGTAAAAAGAAATGCATCAGAAAACAACTACTTTTCCAAAAAACCTTGCTTCAAGAGACGATGATTCATTCCTAACCGACATGAGACGTGAAATATTACTTTTGGAAGTCTATTTTAAAAAAATTATTTCATTAACAAATTATGAACAGTACAAGAGATAAATTATGACTGAATTATAAAATAAATCTTCCCATGAAGATAAAGATGCTTACGCATTAGTTTCCTGGAATCGCGATAGTCTGCATCAGCATAGTCAGAATTTTATACGGAAATCGCCGATATAATTCCTCCCCCTGAACATTATTCGTAGGAGAGTTAGCAAAGAAGATGAAGCCTAGACATCTCAATTTCTTGAGGTTCTTCGTTTGGTCTCTTGGTTCTGCAGCCTTTGAGGCCAATCTTTTTGTGCACCATACAGAAATTGATACTGTGACCAGGTAGATGAATATCGTCTAAAAACTTGGAAAGGATACCTACGTCTTCGAAGGATATCGTCGGTTTTAATTGAATGCAGTTCATCCAGGTTCAGGTTCAAGTCATCAAGTTGGATCCCTTTGCCTGATTTGGGTGGCTCTGGCTTCCTCTCGTCCAAATCTGGTAGGATGTTTGGTTGACTATTACAATTACTCCCTCATAAACACTCGTTGAGTATACCCAAAGGCATAGTCTGTGCGGGTAGAGGACGGCAATTATTATTATTAAAAAAAAATGAACGACTTTTATGGTGAGCTCTCGGAATTGAATCGAAAATACTCTATTCACTTTAGACTTTAAATAAAAATATGAAATTATGTTGGGCCACTGTGGCGTCATAGATTTGTGAAAAACCATGAACAATGTTGTTACTCTTTCACTGATTGCGGATTTTTGAGGTATGGACCACTCTTTCGCTGAACGCGTATTAATAATGAACCTCCCCTTCGAGGAGTTGTGAGACCTTGACGAGGCGGAGGAGCTCAGTAGGTATGATGATTCTGAGAGCAATGCCGGTGGAAGTTCAACACTCCAGGTAGGGACACTCATGCCAGTATGGTCAAAGATGTGCCTTGAAGCTAAGGACAACTCAACATTTACAGAAGCAAAGGAAAAAGTTGTAGTTACAACACCCGGACTATCTTATGCTAGCGCAACAGACCAAAAACCAAACACTCTGAACATCACCGATCTTGTAAGAGAACTATCACCCAACCTTACTTCGTTAATAAAAGAAACAGTTGTCAACGATGAAATTCACTAAGCCATCAGTACCCAACCTCAAACGAGGTGGACCCGAGAATACTCGAGGTAAAAGGAAAAATCTTGACCGAACCTCAAGTCCAGAAATATCGTCGGATACGGAGTCTATATCATCACTTTATTTCAAAAAAAAAAGAAAGTGGAATGTTGGAAAGGGATGCCAAGGAAACCCATGGAAGAACTGGGTTCATCTATGTGGTAAACAAAGTGTGATATTTTTATCTTCATTAAGTTTCATCTTTTTTCTTGTTTGTATATATATATACAAATTTTACCAATTTGTTACTACCGTAATTCCAGATCCACATTCTTTTCACTATATTTTGTTGTTGTTTTGTTAAGACACAATAATGAATCAAGTAGACAATAATTATATTATACAATGGCATTATAATGGATGTAGGCACAATTTCTTTCAGCTAAAATTACTTGTGATAAAACTATAATCTTTTAGTAGCTGTCTCCAAGAAACCCATTTCAGAGCAGAAGATACCAGATACCTTTTCGATTAGAAATTATACAATATACAGAAAAGATGGAATAACGAATATTAGAGCCCGAGGTGGAGTAGCTATTCTTATCAATCATCAACCTAATTCTAATTCAATCTAGACTAGAATAAATAGCGGTACAAATTATACCCCCTATAAAAATGACAATATACAACATATATTTACCCAAATTCAATTGAATTATAGATGATCTGAAATATATTGTTGATCATTTACCCCTACCTTATATTCGCCTGGACCAGAGAGGAAGAATAATAGGGTCCTGCGATGCCATAAAAAATAAAAACTGAGCTTAAAAGGAACCCTATAACTGCAAACTTAATCAATTTCAAACGCCTCAAATAACTATGTCTCTACATTGAAAAGCGAAACACCACTGACAGAGGCATGGCAGAAAATCATGAGAAGCGGGAAATGAAGTATCAACCCCATCACTGTGCTTATTATTTGTGGCGATGAAATATGAAATGGAATAAATATTGCGAATGAATTAGCCCGTCACTTTGAAGGAATGTGTAGTACACAGTAGTAGATTTCTCAGAAGAGATAGAGAGATTATAATAAAGACTTCACACTACCTGAACTACAGAAAGCTTCGAAGGAAGCGAAAAACTCATCACCTGGATCCGACTAAACTTAGTATGATATAATAAAAAACCTCCGTCTACAAGAGAAACAACAAATTCTACAACTTTTGAATAAAATATGGTCAGAAAGTATTTACCCTGAATCGTGGCAAATATCTTATATAATTTTCAAACCCGGAAAGGACCCTCAATAACCGGCTAAAGATCGGCCATTAGCACTAACAAGCTGTTTAGGCAAACTTTTCAAAAAAATTTTAAATCTCAGATTGATATGGTCTTTAAAATATTGTAGAAAATCATTACCGAGAATAGCATATTTTACGTTAGCAATGATAGAAATCCATGTAAAAAGAGGTCATTTAACTTTTGATCTTACTATCATTGGCTGCTTAAAGTGTGAAATTCGATAGCTGTTTATTAAGATGAAATTTTGCTGGAAGAGCATTAATGACCACCAGTATCTATTAAATATCTCAAACAAGATTTTTTGCACCAGCCATGTTGGCCGCATGACAGTTTTCCGAAAACCATTTGCACGGGGAAAGGCATTTTTGGGCTTGATTTCCGAAAAGTCTAAGGTAATAACAATATCTTGATTCAGAAGGGAATCTATTTCTTGAAATGTTCCTTATTGAAGACCGTTTTGTTTGGGAAAGGTGTGAATAAGATTTCATCAGTTCACGTAAGTCCGCAATTTCTTTAGATTATTGTGATAAATCAGCATGACAGGAACAAGGTTTATTAACAGCATTCAGACTTTCGATATTCTCGATCAGATTGAAAGAACGTAGGGGTTATTTCATTTCCATGATTTTATCAGCTACAGCTGCTTGCGATTCCAATGATGACTCTCCTTCAAGGGTGGTTAAATTTACCCAAACATTTGTGGGAAGTCTTTGGATGAAAATTTCTCTGAGTATTGATTTGTCAACAGAACTCGCCTTCTCACCGAGAAGTTGTTGCATTCTTCTCAGAAGCTAGATTGTATTTAATCTCCTAACTCCTCAATGGACAACAGATTTCGAATTCGTTTTCCATCGGAAAGTGAAGTTCTTTTCAATATAGCATCTATCAATGTGACATAAATATGCATTGTCTGACGGCGGATTTAATAAAATATTGCGAATTTCGGTTGCTAGTTCTGGAGATACTGTTGATAATACTTACTTACATTGAATATGGTTTTGTTCGTTATTATTTTTCGGGTTGCAAAAATCGCTTCTATTTGGGCGAACCACATTATAGGGTCATGGGCCAAAATTCTGGAAGTTCGAAATTCATGTCTGCTGAAACTTCTGTTGTCGACTCATCCCGTGAATTGGCCATAGTTGAGCGTCGGGGTCATCAATTTACAGAGAATTTTTGTATTTTATTGGAAATTCTTTATAAGAATTAAAAAGACGTGAATACCAATTGTAGAACGTCAACGAAATTTATTCCTCTTTGTTTTCATGATGATAATTCAAGATACATTCATGATGATAAACTAACCTACAGTGTGTTAACAAATTGTAGGGATAATATAAGTCTGTTGTACCCAATAAGCTTAATGAAGTCCTCGTCGACTATCAAAGTAAGATGATTTTTGTTGTATAGTACTGCTCCTGGTGAAACGAATAACATTCGAATAGAGGAAGAGAGAGACTAAATAATAAAATGTACTCTTTGAACTTCTCAGGATTTATCTCAACCATGCTATTTGAATGGTTGTTCTGTTCATAGGTACTTGATAGAATGACGAACACGCTGTCAAATCTGATAATCCTACCGGATTGCCGTGACATGGCGAAGGCCTTCAACCTCGGTTCGTTCGTCTACTCAGGGTACATAATTACCGGATTAATAATTACTTACCCTATGGACATGGGTAGATAGTGAATATGGAGTAAATGACAACAGTGGGCTTTCCGGATGTATCGGTGCACCGGAGACAGGGCTGGTGAATTCCTAGCAGAACAAAAAAAGTTATCATAATAACAATAAGGATAATATCCAAAGCTCGATTACAATTCGTATACTTGCAATATGGTTTACCTCCAGGAATACTTCCCAAATAGATGCCAGATGTGATTCAATGTCTGAACGGAAACGAAATTATTTTCTGTTTGATATTTGCATGAGATTCTCGACTTGGTGGAGATTACATGTGTATTTGCTTCCTTCTGGTAATCAGCTGAGTATTCCTTCTTATTCAACCCAATCTCACCAACAAATGCCTCTTAGCAATAAATTCAAGAGTGATTCAGAGAAATTAATAAAATTTTGGGCTTTGTTAGGAGAAATTGAAAATTGTCAAATTGTATTCTGATTGTGTGGTGTCTTTTGTACAGTCATCGTTGTTCCTAATCGTGGCGAAATGAATTTCTCCTCACGTTTCACTTTTATCAATAAGTTGGATCATGCAGGTGAGGTGACCGGTACACGAAACAGTGTCACCGTTTAATGAATAATCATTTATCGTCCACAGCCCGCATTCGTTGTTGAAATAATAACTTCTACTTCTAATTTCACGTCGATAAATAAACTACTGCAGTATATGCTTGTGAACAAAATTAAAACAATACAGCAGCATTATATGATACTGTTTCGATTTTCTCATATTATCAAATAAATTAATATTTGAGTCCTTCAGTGGGAATGAAATTCAAGAAATAGTTTGTATTTCTTGAGTCTTAATATTATTTAGTGCCCGAAGCTTTTAGCTGCTCGAGCGAGCGAGCGAGCGAAAGAATGCTACAGAACTGTTGTCTGCCTGTGTGACACACAACTGTTTTTTGACTACCAAAAAATTGAAAAATCCAACATAATTCTCAAATTTTATAAATACAGACCTATTTCAATGAAAAACTAAATAATTGAAATTGTATGAATTTTTTTATTTTCGTAATAATACACAATAATTGTGGATAGGAATTCCATAAGTTATTTATAAGCTTTGAGTAGGTGTTTGAAGTGCAAGTAGGATGGATATTATTTTCTATGGATGGTGTATTGAAATTATCTAGGTCAACTGGCATTAAATTTAGTTGGTCGTAATTAACACTTCATTTGTGTTTTTTCTACGGCAGAAAAAATAAAGTTTGTTTGTACTAGATTCAGGTATCGCGATCCGAGGCGACTTACTGATTTTTGGTGGCGTATTCACTTTTCAGTTCTAGGAAAACCCGAAAAACCTACAGCACCACCCTGGGTGGTCGGCGCGCACTCCAAGCATGCAACAGACGTCGGGATTGGCATTTAGAAATATTACATTGCCTATCGCCTCCTATGAAATAGTGAAAGAATTACCCCTTCCCAGTATTCGAAACCGGTCAAATGCAAGCGTAAGTTTGAAAAACCGGCATCTAACAGCCTCGCTACCAAGTACCATCGAGAAGGGATTAGCAAGGGCTGTAGAAAACTTGGACGGCGAGCACGTCTATGTATTCAGGAAGAAGGCAGACATTTTGAGCAGTTGCTTCAATGTTTCAGATTTTTCTTCTTAAGTGTTGTGTTATTTCGTTCGTTCATTTGTAGTTTCAGAGAAGTTTATTAAGAACTAGTTCAATCAGATTATATCTTGTTTCTTGTTTAAAAAAAAACATCCTACGTAATTATTATAACAGCAGATGTGACAAATATTGGGGTTACAACAAATAGATTAGTTTGACAAGTGTTATTTGAAACAAAGCCAACTGAAACTTTTTTTAATGTTATGCGAAGTTGTGATATAACAACGTATCACACATCATGCATTGTTGGAATCAGAATGAAAAACTCTTTTTCAATTTGTAACAATTCAATATGATGCCCATGAGGAAAAATAAAGTTGATGATGGTAGCCAAGAGACGATACGGCGGATGATATCCATCATCTGACGCCACAAAAAAATAGAAATTTTGGATATACTCGAAATTTTGAAACTTTCTTAACGGCACATTGCTGGACTATTTTTATATCTTTGATAGTTTCCGAAATCCCAATGGTAGCCCACGAATTTGAAATATCCGGTATAAATTAACGTGCGCGAAGTCTGTCACATATTTCGAGTTGAAAGTTGGACAGATTCGTATTCAGGAAAAGTAACAGTTATTTTGGTAATACATTCGAAAGTCCTAAATCAGTTGCTATCAAATTAACAAATTAGAAATTCAGGGAAATCCTGAATGAAGAAAGTAATAGGATTCAAAAATTCAAAGTATACACTTTATTGGTATTCCACTTAACAAGGGAATGATAATAATCAGTTTTGTTAGAAATGTTTTTTTCTGCCAACTGTCGGTTCCCTACGAACGACAGCCCTCAGAAGTTGAAACTTGTGCGAGCCAAGGATTAACGAAATCTCTCATTTTAACATATATATCAAGGATGAATCTTTTGGATAAAACTTGCAATAAATAAATATACAGTGTTGCTTTTAATAGTCCCTCCCTTGTTAACTTTTGTACGGTTTGACGTACAAACATAAAAAAACGTTTTGGAGGGTCTCAACGATACTACTTTTTCAGATAAAACACACTGTGATTGTTCGATACGTAGCGGGGGGCTCATCAACTAAAACTGTTCAAATGGCATGGAGGGTCATGTGTCACATCGTTGAACAGATAATTCAAAAAATTTTAGAATTTCGTTCCATTCAAAAAATTTCACTTCAAACCATTCGAAAGTTATCGTAGTCACGTAAGAAAAGGGCTTCAGACTTGCCATATCCGCACTTATTCTGACATTTCAAATGCATATTGAAAACAGAATTGAATTATCCTTTCAACGATGTTACATATGACAACCCATGCCAATTAAAGATTTTTATTTGATGATCCCCCTGCGCCTTCTATCGAGCAACCACAAAGTGTTTTCTTTCAAAGAGTAGTATCGGTGAAACCCTCCAAATGTTATTTTATATTTGTACGTCAAACGGTTCGAAAGTTAATAGGGGGTACCATTTGAAGCCGCACTGTATATGTAAGTAAATATAAAAGTACAAAATTATAAAAACAGCTAGTACTTCCAAAATGAAGCAAAGTTGGAACATAAATCTATACAGTTAATAGTCAATTTTGTAACAGTACGATTAAAACAGTCAGCTTTGTTTTAAAGGAATATGGATGTTATATCTTTGGATTCACCAAAGACTTTTTAAAAACAGACTTTAAACTTTTATTATGTTTATTTGACAAACAGAAATTACAATGGTAACATACAATGTCAGTCAGACTTATTGATATGCACCTAAATATTGGAACAGTTACTCGATCATGAACGTGCATCTGAATACTGAGATGCCGGGATCCTCTTCTTTTTTAAGTTTCCACTTGTTGACTGGAAAAGTGCTGATTCCAAGGGTACTGGGGTTGGCGCCAGGATTCTAGCTGACTCCAAGGAGAAATAGGTCATGCGACCCAAATACGCATTTCCTAAGGCGTAATACTGGACAAAGGGCTATTGTCTATTTTGATATAACATGGATAGATATATACATAAACAAACATTAAAACATCATCGAAAACATCGTAAAAAACATCCATAAAGTGTACTTTATTTTCGAATAATAGATCCAAATATGCAAATTTTATCATGTAAATTAATCATTATAATACTGTTGCAAATTATAATAGGGTCTATCAGCTAAAACTGTTTCAACTGTTTTTCAAAACTTTTTGTTGGTCAAATTTTATTCTCTTTTATCTGAAGGAAAGTGATTAAACATCCCGACCCAATTATAATAAAAAGAAGTGTTGTGACGATTGAATGGAATAATTCAAAGTCAATATTTTTTCTCTGCAAATTTGCGTCTGCATTTGCATCTTATACATGTTATCGCGAATCTTATGTAGATGACTTTTTAAAAAATTATACGAGGTGGTACATACCACCGTTACAAAGAAATAGTAATTGATATAAGAATGTGGAGGTTGATTATTCGATGCCATGATACTGATTCTTGCGGGTTTTCTGCGTCTACACTTGCAAAACACATACAGAATAATCAATAAGATGATTGATGCGATTGTGAGATATGTAAACCATGTGTTTGTTCACGTTGGGTTGATTGATTATCTTATCCAAGTCTTCGGAGTATTGGTTCAACTTATGCTGGGCTATGTTGAGGTCGTCCGTATCGAGTTTATTCACTTTCAGCGGTTTCCGGTCTGGAAGATGGTGTTTTTCAGGCAACTGTTCGCAGCATTTGAATGGTATCAGTACTGGTTGGTTTTTTGTATGTGACATTTTTGTAGTTGTTCACAAAGTACTTTGAATGGACTCGTGTGCTTCCTATAAATGCGTTGCATTCGGGCTGAAGTTTGAGAAGCGAGTTTTTGTTGACGATTCGGGTGACTATCTCAGTAGATAAACAATACAACTATAAACATCAAAATGTGACATAACCTCACTTTCGACTCCCGCCGACTGGCCGTGCATTTGTGGGGCCCCCATTGAGTTCTCGGCGCCGGAGCTGGTGCTGCAGGAGGGGGGCCCCATCGAGGGACGTCCCCACAGAAGAGAGGGCGCGCTAGAGGCCAAGGGGACCGAGTTTTCGTCAATTTAAATTCTTGATGGTGATGGTTGTATAGAATTGGGTAACTGGATTCGGCTGGAAAAAAGTGCGGGGGGCTGGGGGCGTGGGCGAAGAACGTCCCCAGAGAAGATGGGGTGCGCTGGAGCGCCAGGGGCCGAAGTATTTCGATTTTCATTTATTTTTAATTTTTGTTGATTTTATAGTTGTTGACGCTGGCACGCCGCCACTGGAGCGGCTCGCTGGCGATAGTCGGAGGCACGTCAAAGGAAGGTTGTTTACGCATAGAGGCTGTGACATCACATTCTAAGAATTCGGTGAGTGTTTTCCATCAAGACTCAGTGTGTTGTGTCGGAAATAAAGCCGCATTTTCACGTGTCAAGTAGCTAAAGCGAGTTACTAAAGCAAGTAACTAAAATTTAGTCCGTTTGTTTTAGTGAGCGTTTACATGTAGGTACCTACCTATTTTTGTTTAGTTGTTTAGTACTGATTAAACATGGCCGGAAAAGTGACGCGTGCAGCAGTGCGAAATTGTATATTGAACTTATGTAGCGAAGTATCCGAAAAACTTGCAGAAGAAATGAACAAAAACAAAAAGAAGTATTGCTGGGTACGTAAATGGCTGAGTAGAAGAGAAATATATGGTGCTTCATCTACGTTATTAAGAGAATTAGCAGCTGAAGACGCACCAGAATATAGAAATTGGCTGAGGATGTCTCAAGAACATTTTGAAATATTGCTGGCTCACATTGCGCATCAAATTACGAAATACGACACTGTAATGAGATCGGCTGTTCCAGCTAGAATAAAATTGGAAATCACATTGTCCTATTTAGCCACAGTGAATAGTTATAGAACTTTGCAGAGGTTATTTCGTGTGTCAACACCTGCAATCTCCAAATTTATACCCGAAGTGTGTGATGCTATATTTGAAAGTCTGGGAGAATATATAAAGGTATGTATTTTTTGAAAATTTTTATTGCGAACAAGTTGTTGATGAACAAAACATGTTAAATATTGGAAAAAGCTTGTGTATTATCTGTGATCATCGGCAAGTACGTCTTCATGGGTAAGATTTGATTCTGCATAAATTATAGTGCTGAATCCATCGCTATGCGAAGAAGGCATGTCGGAATATGTAGGGGACTGCATTGGTGTAGAGATGGCAGATGGGGCGTTAGCACTGCTGGTATGTTTGTCTGTGTCGTACCGAATACTCTGGAGGTCTTGGAGTTTGAAACTGGTAAGAACAGACTGAATACGTTCCTGTGTGTGTGTGTGCTTTTATTGCAGAAAAAGCAGTTAACGTCATTAATTGTGCAGCAACACTGCGACCAAAAGCTATGTATTTATGTTCATTGGCAGGTTCATGTGTGAAAGTTTCGCTTATTTTTTTTAGGTCGTTAACTACTGCAGTAACCTGTCTCAATTTCGACGTAGCTCTGATTGTTTTCTGTGGTGGTTCCTGAGACTCTTTCTGTCTGGCAGTCATTATTTCTTCTTCATCTTGTTGTTGTTGTTCGTCAACTGCTTCTTCGCGTTGCATCTGAAATAGAACAAATAGATATACCGTATTATGTATTTTAGGTACCGGAGTCCAAAGAAGAATGGAACGTTATTGAAAAGGGGTTTCGTTTGAAGTGGAACTTCCCCAAATGTTACGGTGCGATTGATGGGAAACATGTGACGATTCATGCGCAAATTGTGGTAATGAATTCTTCAATTATAAGGGTACTAACAGCATTATTCTGTTAGCTGTGGTAGATGACAACTATTGTTTTTCCTATATTAATGTTGGATGTCCTGGAAGACAATCCGATGGTGGGGTTTTCCAACAATCGTCTTTATTTGAAGCCCTAGAGAATGGTTTATTACCAGATGGTGGTTTCATCGTAGGTGACGATGCATTTACATTGAAAACATATCTGATGAAACCCTATTCAAAAGTAGCACTTTCGAAAAATCAGAAAATTTTCAATTACCGCCTTTCACGGGCAAGACGGATAGTAAAGAATGCCTTCGGAATTTCGCATTTTTGAAAAGCCTATGGCATGCTTACCAGAAACTGTGTACAAAATTATCAAGGCCAGTTGCGCACTACACAATTATTTGCGAATCACTTCTCATAACACTTACACACCAAATAGATCGTTAGATGAAGAAGATAGAGAAAGAGGTCAGATTAGACCAGGTTCTTGGAGAAATGAAAGTAATATACCGTTGACGTCAATAAGATCTTTTGGGAGTACTTATTCTTCACGACGTGCAAGAGAACTGCGAGATCGACTCTGTCAGTACTTTATGGGCGAAGGTACGATGCCATGGCAGCAACGGATGATATTTTGACTATACCTACTTTAATATTGATATTAAAATATGTACATAATTATTCCGTATTTGGTTAAATAGCTGGAGAGATGTATTGCTTTAATTTATTATAAACAAGTTGATACTTTCGGGACTGGAAAACACGTATACGGATTAATTACCTATCATATGAACACTACTATAATATACCTACATTGAAATTATCCCGCGTGGGCCTCTTATTATCCTTTATATTACGTAAAAATGCGTCCATTTCCTTGAACCATTTCACACTGGGGACATAAATATCCTCCGATCCTGCTCATGACTTCATAGAGTCCCTTATTTTCTTTTTATCTTGAGAATACGTTGACCTCAACGCCCGTATTTTGTACTTGATTTCAGGCACTCCGAATCCTCCTATTCCTGTGATCTCCTCAATTTCCTTATACGCCGCGTCCCGAGCTTGTTTATTTTTATAAATCACAGCCCTTGTATCCCATAGACATCGCCTTTCCCGATACTCTTCTACAAACTTTATTGTAGTCGCTTCACTCCAACGAGACATTTTCAAAACATGCCACCAAATAAAACACAAATCAACCTTGCAGTCTGTACTTATGAACTTGACTAAGCTGACTTGTCTACACTTGTGTAGTCGGCGTTTTAGTTGCTAGAAAGCGAAGGTGGGAGAGGCAACTTGCTCAAGTAAATAGAAATTGTTTCTATTCACTTGATTAAACAGTTTACTAAATGTGGTACTTGTGCAAGTACTAAATCAAGTTGTTTACACCATATAAGTAACTAAATTTAGTTACTTGATTTAGTAACTCGCTTTAGCTACTTGAAACGTGAAAATGCGGCTTAAGACATGATTGGCATCTCACTCTAACTCATCGGTTTTTTTTCTGTTTTTGTCTTCGTGAATAACGCGGTTAGCTGCGGGCTGGGTGCTACGGGCGGGTTGGTGGGGGGAGGGGGTAATTCGAACGCTAGATATTGAATAAACAATCAAATTCGAGGAATTCAAGATTGTTTTGTTCGTGCTGAGAGACTTGAAATAAAAATGCAAAAATACAGCGAAAAATAATAATTTTTTTGCTTGAAAATTACACTTCAGTGCCATGGTAATATTCACCATCTTCTTTAGAATCGTTGAATATGTATCTTCGTCGAATTGAATGCAATAACTTGTGAAATAATTCGCCTTGTTGACATATGAGTGCTAAAGATACAAAAAACATGAATCCATCGTAGGCGTCTCTAGGGCATCTTGATCTTGACGACGTTGTCGTCGGCGTCGTTACTCGGGACACAGCAGGCATCGTGCGGGGAGTGGGGAGTCACCTCCTCCACTACCTGAGATGCTGGCGGTTGGAGCAAAAACCAGACGGTTTCTTGGCAAGTTTCGTTGCGAAAGACTTTCCTCAGCTTGTATGCACTCAAATTCGGTGGAATTTCGGCCTTCAAAACAGGCAAGTATCCGTCATTCATTAAAGCCTGGGACATTTTCTTCCCGTTGGAGGTCATCGAGCGATATTTCTCAAAAAAAAAGAAGACATGAACCTCACATGCCTCGTAAGGTGGGCTGATGTACAGTTCGTTTGACAGGACAGCTGTCAAAATCACATATGTTGTTGTTGTCAGCAAGATGAATGACTGTACACTGAGAAACATTGCGTATATCGCCCACATATATACACACTGAGAGAAAAATATATGCAATACTCAACTCAGCGTACACTCATACATTTTTTTTATTTTCAGGACAAGTCATTTCGTGTTTGAACAGGAATTGTTCTCTCGCACACGAAAAGTTTGCCTGCTTTCCACCCCGTCTATCTTGCAAACTGATTTCATTTTGAGGTTTAAAAAACTTGTATGTTTTTCTCCCAAATTGAAATAAGTTTGAAACATAGACTCTCCCTCTCTCTCTCGCTCTCTCAACCATTCATTCATCATCATAATAAAATTCGGGAAAATTCGTTTATTACATCTATTAATACATGAATAATAATGAGTACAATAATAATAAGTATAAGCGTAACAACAATAATTTTATATGTCGAGTCGGCGTCTCTTCGGCGGCTGTGGTGAGCTGATTTCGGCTCCTTTCGTATCGAAACGTTGCGGGCTGGTAAAGACGGCGGACTATTTGCCATCGTCGATTTGGATGTTTTTGAAACGTTTAAACATTTGAATTTTTCGCTCGTAGTCCGCCACTTGGGATTTCAATTGTCTCAGTTTTTCGAGGTGTGAGTCTATGGTGGCACTCATTTGTGGGGCTGGGTGCCAGATTCAACAAATCAACTGATTAGACACCCACGGCCATATAACAAAACAATGTCTTAGCGCACAATGGACTTCGCTGCTGCCGTATGATTCAGGTACAAAGGGGGCTCCTTCTCAAACACTGGAGGTGGGTGAGCGGAGGCGTTCGAAGTGTTGGTGGAGGCCGACCCAATATCGACTATGTGGGGCTTCCTCGTTGAAGTTAAAGTGTCGACGTACCACTTCACGTAAACCAGGTCGGCCTCGGCAATGGGCTGCAGCACACTCGCGGCGTATTCGGCAAAATCGATGCACCCGGCCGAATAGGACACTCTATGGAAATTTTTTCAATGTATCATACTTGTTTTTTGTCTGCGGCACTCAAAGCGCGGAACGGCATAACTGGTGTAAATATAAAATGATTGGTGCTCTGCCCATCGGTGATTGCGAGTTCTTTCGGTTGAAATTCACCACCTATTCAGAAACCTTGGATGTCGCACGCTAAAAGTTTCATCTTGTAGGAAATCTGACTGCGAACTGACGCTCTCGACCTGTCGAAGCCTGCATTTCACACAAACAGAGTGGATTCCCTCACTACTCACTGCTACTACTGTATGTCACTTTTCATGACAGACGACGTACAATCTCGCTCAAGGGCAAGTGTTCCATGATACAGTCGTGTATGATGATGCAATAGGCTCGAGTATTGGCGGAAAATCCAACTCTGGCCTCGATGTCAAGCTTAACATCGACTGTGGATGATTTTAAAAATTCCGCTCTGCAAGAACAGTCTATTACGAAAATGGCGGCACGATCCTTGAATGCCGTGTAATCCAGCACAGGGCACCTCATTGAACAATTGGCAAACCTTGGATAAAATTCCGAATAGGCGCGATGAGCTTCCACAAAGTTGTTTCTGTCAAATTCCAATCGCTTACGTTCATGTGGATAATTGTCACTGTTCAAAGTCAGACGTATGTCTCTGATGTCGACGTGGTCGAAGTATGTTGCATTTCGAGCCAAGTTATTTATTCTGTCTGTTTGAAATACGATAATGACGAATCGAGGACTCTCCAATGCCGTACAAGTTTTTACAGCCCAAATTTCGTGTCCATCTAGCAGTGGCCAAGTGTCGAGTGTCAGCATCTGCAAAACAGGTTTAGCCTCGTAAGGTGCTTACTATACCTGGCAAGCGAACAGAGTCCACCTCTTTGCCATTGATTTCATAGTAGATGAAGTCGAAGAAGAATGTGCCGGAATTATTGACAAATCGAACATAACCCTATCCTGCAGTTCTGGTTAGAGTGCCCTCTATGCATATCATGGCGTCGTTCATCAGTATCCATGTGTCACTCTGCTAAATGACAATTCCATCAATGTCATTATTTTGGAAGGACTTGACATATGGGTGGTGCGTTCGTGTTTTCACTCTCTGGATGGATTCATCAAACTTTGGATGATTGTACACGTCGAACACTTGTTTTGACAACATGATGTCCTTGAGATTTGAGGAACTGTAAACTTGACAAAGAAAGAGTATGATTATGAAGAGTGTGGTGTGCTCTCGATGACTACGTCTGCGCGACTGAACTGACGCCTGAGTTCTCGACACTTTTATGCTCGTGATCTTGATCCTGATCAAATACCAACCCCATTTGACAGCTTGCGCAACACCAGTCTTATGATGATGGTTTCTCCGCAGAAATTCACGCTGCTGAAGTCCTGATCGAATATATTCAAGGTTATGTTGTGTATTTCGCTCTTGTTCACAGGCAGGTAAATCAAATTTGGTAGAGTTTCGTCGATGGCAAAGCCGGGGTCCTCCCTAACGGCGAACTCGTATATGGTGTGAGATGGACGATTGTTGAAGAAGGCACCCGATGTGACGTTACTGTCAATATGAACTGTTCGAACTTTGACTATATTGACGGGCAGGTCTGACACGTGAACGATTCCAGCTTCCAGTACTCTAGGCGAGAAACCCAATAGCCTTCCGATTGAATCCTCAGTACGAAAGTATATGATATAGTACTTGATGTAAATTTCGCACTGTAGCGTATTGGTATTGGGTTTGAGTGAGAACACTGCCTTTTCGATGGTGTTGTTGTCTCCCTCTACGTTCAACACTCTTTTATATTTCTTCTTCTCTCTCGGTTTATCGATGTGCTTGTGAATAATCTTAGCAATGTCGGAGATTTCGTAGCAGCCTGTCGGTATATGGATAATGCTAACAGATGGCGCTCCGTTGGCAAACTAATAGAAATTTCCACTACTTATGTTCGGGAAACTGTTGTACGAATGGAAACCAATCGAAGCCAAGCTGTAAAGGCTGTCTTCGTCCAATTGAATTGGCGGAGCAAAGTCTGCAGTCAGCGTAGAAGTGTGACCTGTCAGTGTGAACAGCAAAGACATGACTGACACTGGAGAGGTTATGCACTTTCATTTAAAGACTTCCACACTCGCCTCCTGTGTTCCACATCCAAAATGGGGTTAATTATGCAGGCAAGTTAGGATATTCGTCTGGCGAAACGAATCCTGTCCATGGCCATACGTTCCCAATCGAATTTTCGTGAAGCGTTGTATGCAAATCACCACACGATCATATGATGAACCGTATTACACTCTTCATTGAAGATCATCATTTTTTTATAACTAGTATTGCTCATTTAGAGAAATCTTAACCATAAATGACCGCAATTGGCCTGATCGAATGTCTGATAGCGATCGTTATTGTAGTAGATTTTCACACTTTTCCACAGGCGGCTTCAAGTTACCGAAACTGTCGAAATATGTTTCTGTTTTCCCACTCTTCACGTAAGCTACCCAATGCGTTCCACGATTTTTTAACGAGTCCATATTGACAATGGCGCACTCTTTGTACATGGGCGTAGATTGAGGTAGGTTGTCGCACATGAAAACTCTAATGAAATGAGGTATTTTCAGGCGTTTGGCATACTTGACCAAGTCCACATCGTACAAAGGTTACTTGCTATTGGCAGCTTCACTGGGAGTTTTTTGCAAACTTCTTGAGGAAAAGACCATAGCCTCCGCAACTTGTTTTGTGCATAAACAAGCCAGATCCCTGCTTTCCGATGTTCTCCATTGCAGTATTGTGATGCTTCTCTTCATCTAATTTCTTCTGAGCGTTTTTCGAGGAGATGATGGTCCTGGATATGGTGCTGGCACTAATAGCCAACGATCCCAGTGCTCCCAAAGCTGTGAAGATGGGAAGCAAAGGTGGCAAACCTCCACTCTTTGTTTCGAAAGGTATTATTCGAGGTACTTTGATGTTTTTGCGACCACCCAATTTTTTGACTTGGGCTCGGGCTGCACGTAGTGCTACCAACAACGATTTTCGTAGAGCCTTTGCACCCAAGTCTTTCAGTTGGTCAGGCTTCAGTATCTTCCGCAGATGATTGGCGATTTTCGAGACCACATCCTTCTTGAACGACCTCTGTTTCCTTGGACGTTTTGCACCAGAAGCCTTCATGCCCATGCCCAAATTACGCTTCGCCTTCATAGTTGTGGTGACTAGCCAAGCTGCAGCTTTCTCGCCGTCTTTCGCGTCTTTGGACTTGACACGTTCCCAAGCTTGATTTTCCAGCACCCAATCAGCCTTGTGTCTGTCCTTTAGAAAGTTGCTTTGCGAATATGCGATATCGTGGGACCTGCAAGCAGCGTCTAGGGGGTTCACACCAGAGTCCCCACGTGGTAATCTTTTCTGCAGTTTGGTACCCGGTCCGCAGTACTGGTATCCAGGCAGATGCAGCTCGAACAGTAGATGATTGATCAGAGAGTTCACCACTCCTTCGTGTTCAACCAAGAGCGCAATGGTTGCTCGGTAGAAAGCTGATGGACTTCGACAAAGATACGGGAGACATTCGCATTGATGGTGTAACATACGAGGGTACTCCGGGACTATATAGTGTGATTTTCTATAGAAATCCCAAATACGCTAGAGCCGACTTGATGGCATACAAGCAAATTCTAACAGCTACAGGTGCACATGTAGATGCGCGAGGCAGGTTGAATCCATCTCAGACTGCCAAATACGAAAATTTAATTCGACTAATGTTCAAAGACCCTCAGTCAAAAATAGGTGGTGGAGGTGGTCGAGGTCGTGGTCGTGGTCATGTCGGCGGCAATGATATCCCTCATCAGTTGACATACTACAAGAAACCTGTATAATACGTATACTGGGATGACGTCAACGAGCTAGTTGACAGATATAGGTTACTGGTTGCCGCCAAAACTGCTGGCAGCACCTCTACCTACAACGAGATCGTGGCCATCGTCAGTGAGCTCAGAGAAGCAGGCTTTATTCGATAAATACAGGCGCAGACGTTTTGCACGCCACAGTACCATCATGAGCATAAACAAGTTCGGTCAAACTTCGTCAGCTCGCCGTGCACAGCAGCAGCAGCCCTACCATTTTCCTGGCGCCATACTCAACTATACGGCCAATGGGGACATTGATACTGCACATGTGAAAATTTCCAATGTCGAAACGCCAAGTGCACTCAATGATGTTGCCAGCAAAAAATACGTTGGATATTCGAGTAATGAAATTCATGTCACTTTTGATGAAAAAGCACGAAAATGACAAGAAACGCTTGGATAAATTGGCACTGGATATTGTTGATATTCCAGCCTCTTAAGTAGAAGGTGTAACGTCCAGTGCAGTTAGTGTATTGGCTCCACTATTAGCGAAATGACTTCATCATCTGAGAAAAAACAATTGGTTAATGAACTCCATGCTCCAGCCAGAAGAAATTTTCCTCGTAGTCGTACAATCATCAAGGGACTCGATGATCTGTGGCAGATGGACTTGGCTAATCTTCAAAAATACTCCTAAGTCAATAAAAACTATAATTATATCCTCGTGGTGATTGATACCTTTTCCAAATACCTGTGGGTGTGACCTTTGAAGACCAAAAATGGTCGAGACTTCACCAAAGCGATGAGTGACATATTGTCGAATGCAAAAAGATGTCCCAAGCTCCTCCAATCAGATCTCGGAAATGAATTTTACAATTCCAGCTTCCAGGCTCTCCTAAAAAAGTACAACATCAAACACTACAGCACGTATACCGTGAAGAAAGCCGCGATCGCGGAGATGGTTATACGTACTCTTGAGGAGAATATATTCAAATATTTCAGTTTAAATGGAACCTACAAATGGCTGGACATTTTGCCGGACATTGCTAAAAACTACAATCAGCGCAAACATCGTACGATCGGCATGAAACCGTGTGACGTCACCAAAGAGAATGAAGAAAAGGTGTACAAGTTTGTGTATGATTATGCGGGACGTGCTGGCCGAAAAAAGTTCAAAATTGGGGACTTTGTGCGAATTAGCAAGGCCAAACATGTGTTCGAGAAGGGTATACACCCAATTGGACGACGGAACTTTTCAAAGTTGTCAAAGTGAAAATCACCCAACCAATCCCGTACTTGCTGGAGGATTTGGCAGGGCGACCAATCAGCGGCGCTTTCTACGTACAGGAACTACAAAAAACAAAAAATCCCGAAGTATATCTAGTGGAAAAAATCATCAGACGTAAGGATCGAAAAGTCTTGGTGAAATGGTTTGGGTTTGACAATACACACAACAGTTGGATCGATGCTAAAAATCGCTTGTAATTCAATTGAAAAATGACACAGCTGCCACTGAAATGTGGGGCCTTTTTCACACTCTTCGTCAGAGTGAAGAATCCGCGTGCGCCGCTGTGAATATTTCAACGGAAAATCTCTGCGTTGGTGCGTCAATCTGTCGCTATGCTTGGTGGAATGCATTTCGAATCTGAGGAGCCAATGTCTGATTACGAGTCAATGTCTTCATCACTGGTGTCGGTGGAATACGATTCCTCATCATCTGCATCATCATCATCAGACTGGGCAGAACGTACTGCTGAATTAGATCGAGTTTGTGACATGTACAAAGAAGCCATCAAAACTGAACGTTTTTATGTGTGCAACGCCACGTACGAGTTCCGAAACACTGACATTCTCACTGTTCAATGCGGAATAAGTTTTGCTCGGAGTTTCGAACCTGCAGTGAAACTCGTGTGCAAGGTCCACACCATATGCTCCAGCCTGTCTTTCAGCATGTTTGAATGGGGCACCTTCGTGTGGGCCATTAGTCGTCTGTACAATAGCTGAACTGACCCGAATGCAGCCAACAGCACCCGAATCAAACTCGACTGGGACGATGTCATGTATTTGGAATTACACACTTATGAAGAGACAACAAAAATGCGAGTTTCCTAGGATGACACCTACTTCTACCTAACGGAGCTCGAAATTCAGAAAATCCTGCATCTGGATGCGACAGTGTTGGCGGGAAAATTTTAATATTTACTTAATATGAAATTTTGTCAATTTTATCATGATATATTAGCTAGTGCCAAAGATCTTGCTAGAAACAATGATTTGACATTTGACGAGGCTATAAACTATGTGTACTATGTTATCAAAAGACGATAAACATTTATGTTTCCGCGAATGTTTATTTTATTTAAGGGACAAAGTATTGTTTGATTACGAAATGAAATAAACATATATTGGACAGAGGTAGCGTTTCAATTCAGTATACAGTGTGCTGTGTGTCTGTGTGTTTGCAGAGAGAGAGTGAGAGAGATGCAGTACGAAACAAGACTCGACTCGTTTCGATGCTGGACTTCAGCCTTTCCTGCAAGTAAGTTAGCCGAAGCTGGTTTTACGTAAACCGGCTCGGAAGATATAGTTGCATGTTTTTCGTGCCAAGTAGAAGGGTTCAGATGGCAGCCTAATGACAATCCTATGGCTGATCATCGTGAATTTATAAATTGTATAATATTGTTTATTCCGTCAACCAGCTGTCATCCCCGTACGAACGACAGCCCTCAGAAGTCGAAACTTGTGCGAGCTAAGGATTAACGAGGTCTTACCTTTTAATGTGCGATTCCGAGCCCCCATTGTGATTTCATCCGTAATTACCATGAGCACAATCAGGTGATCAGGCACAGACTGACGACAGATGGCGCTGATGTCCCTCCAGAACCAAGAGCGTCAGATGTCATTAGCAGAGTGACAGATGACACATGGATGACACCACCAGTGCAAGATGACACACCTCCTCAAAATGGCGCTGTTCATCTTCCTCCAGTAGTGACACTTGACAGTCGACCACCGATGACAGATAGAGGTGTCGCAGACTCACAGAACACTTTGATTTGTCTTGTGTGTCTTGTGAATGAGCTCTGTATATTGTTTATGCCATGTAGACACTTGGTGTGCTGCTTACAATGCCGCTCTGTGCGACACATGCGTAGTTTGTAGAGCACCCATTACGACACGTCTCAAAATATATGTATCTTGGCTAATTTTTTGTTTTAATTTCTGTTCGAATAAATATCAATCTCTTCAGCTTCAAGAATGGATCGTTTTTGATCGTAAAAAAGTACTCATTTTTAGGCTCAAAAACGATGCTCTTTTTGAGTAAAAAATTGCTCATTTTTAGGCTCAAAAGCGATGTTCTTTTTGAGTGAAAAACACACACCAAAATTGACATGGTGGCGGTGCTTTTTTTCAGTGGCTGAGTCACAGAGTCTCAGTTGAGTGCCACTGAATTCATTCACTCAGCTTTCACTAAACTTCCACTGAATTTTCAGGCCCATTAAGAAAAGCATGGGAAATTCCAGTTGAGTGAAATTTTTCAGTCGCTGAGTCTCACTGAATTCAGTGACTGAAATTCACTGAACTTTTTACTAAGTTCGACCACCATGTCAAATTTGGAGTCTGTTTTTGATAAAAAAAAGTGCTGTTTTTTTACTCAAAAATTATTACTTTTTTTATCGAAAGAGCATTAATTTTTACTATCAAAAACGATGCATTCTTTTAGTTGAAAAATTAACACAAACTCTCTCATTCGTCCAACAAAAGAAAAGTCTAGAAAAGTGATTTTATACGTATTGATATAACAATAATAATAAAAATAATCACAACATAATAATAATAATACATTTATAGTTTTCCACAATTCCACCATTCATTTTTCGCATATTTTTGTATGTTTTTGCATTTATTCAATCGAGATCAGAATCCTCATCGCCAGAGCCAATGAAGCGGTTATGGAGGAGGCGTTTCAAAACGATGACCTTTGTTATCGTATGAATGTAAGTCATAATGACAGGAATCGCTTTTTTTCAGCGTGGATGGTAGCTCCTCAAATCTGTTTTGACACCATGATGAAGGATTTCGATACAATTCACTCAAGTTATTCGAATTGTATACGATGTGTTTATGGTCTCTGATAATGTGAAATGTATGGTGTTGCATGGCCTTTCTGAATGCTTTGAAACAGGTATAACACAGACGTAATCCGCAGTTCGGAATATAGTACTGGTTCAACCATACGCAAGAGACGTCTTCAGTGAAATGTATAGACCAGTCTTCGGTGGCGAGTGCGTCTTTTATATCTGTGGCATCAAGTCCTCGTGTGTACTCCAAGTGCGCCAAACTGTAATCGCCAAACTGTTCTACAAATTGTCCCCATTTTTCGGTGGACCACATTTTGACAATATTCTCCGTGATGGACCACGGCAAAGGTGAAGTCTCAATAAATTGTGATAGTGATGATGCGGCTCTGATTTCTTGATAACCCAAAGTTTGCATATAGTGTGCCATGGTGGATGTCTGAAACAATTTTACATATTCATAAAACTGTAATGCATCCATGGCAGAGTATCATGAGAGCCGGCAATCAAATACCGTTCGTCGTCATGTGGACTCAGCGATTTTTGTTTGCTCAACACTTAAAACGTTGTGGGTAAAAGAGCGAATACATATGATACTTTCTCACGCTGATTTTCCAAACATTGTACATAGTCGTCAAAAGTGATTTTATATTGGACAACGCTGTATTTCACTCATTTGGATTTTTTGACACCTTTCCCACCCTGTATCTTATAGGTGTACAGTTTTGAACGGAGTCCCACAAAATCTGTCATAATTTGACCATTCGCTTCATCTTTCATCAGTGGAGTTCCGGCCAGGAATCCTAGTATGTTACACGGACGGTTCGCGTCTGACCGAAAAACAGGCCTCGGGCGTAGGCATCTTCCTGGAAGAAAGAGGTATACGAGAAAGCTACGCTCTGGGAAGATACACAACAGTTTTCCATGCTGAAGTGTTCGCCATTCTAACCGTGGCTATGCGGCAAGAGGTGATAGAAGGACCCGATCAGAGAATTTATATCTGTTCGGATAGCCAGGCAGCGCTCAGAGCCATCTGCCATCCTGAGCCAAGTTCAGTCCTGGTACAGGTATGCGGAGACGATCTGGAGAAATTAGCTGAAACGAAGGAAGTCGAGTAGGTATGGGTTCCTGGTCACAGAGGGGTGCCGCGAAACGAGGTGGCTGACGAACTTGCCAGAACCGGTTCCGCGGCGCCGTTCTGTGGGTCGGAGCCAGTACTAGGCATCGCAAGGAGTCAAATCTCTTCTGTCCTGAATGACTGGGTGGAAGGAGAACTAAACGAACTCTGGAGGAAAACTGCCGTATGCAGACAGTCAAAAGACTTTGTAGCCGGCTCTAGCAAGTCAAGGACGGTGTGGCTCTTAGGCAGAGATCGCTAAACACTACGCCTCCTTGTAGGAATACTAACAGGCCATAACAAACTAGGCAGACACCTGTCACTAATGGGTATAAAAGACAGCCCCACCGGCCATTCATTAGAAGGTCACAAAGATTCGGAAAGGAAGACTAGGAAAGGTAAGGAAGTTATGTGGAGAGCGGGGAAAGCAAAAAGGGCCCATTGGGGCCTACTTGCCTGGCTGCGGCAGCGGCCTCCCCATGATTACTACTACTACTACTACTCGTCTTTCATCAAGCCGGGGACTTTTTTGTTTGCAAGAGGAATACCATAAGGGTTGTTGGTGGGGTAATCACTTGTATCGAATTTTTCAATGTCTAATTTCAATAAATTTTGGTAAATATCATCGGATTTGATCTCATAAATCAGCGAATCAGTATCCGTGTACATCAACTTGCACTGATCGCTCGTGTATTTTTTCATCATGAAGCCGTGATGGAAATCATACACGCACACCTTGGAAATGTCAAGTATCGCCATTCCGATGTATACAGGCTTATTGAACAACAGATTCGTCTTTGCCATCTCGATAGCGACGAGGTCCTCATCGAAAATAGTGCGATTCTTTACATTCGGGCTAGAAATTAAATTTTTCGCGCCATATCGCCCCTCCCATTTTGAGACCATTTTCACTATACGATATTTCCGTATGTTCTGCATCGTTTTCCCGAATACTGCGTTATTGGCTAGTTTGTAGATATTTTTTCCGAAAGTGGTTTCTGCTTCTGCGCGTAATTTCGTATTCAATTCAATGTATGGTTTGAGCCAGGCTGATTGGTCGAATTGCAGAACTCTGTGATTTTTTCTGAGTACAAGTCCGTGCGTCAATGCTTGTTTCAACACCCTGTAGTGTACAACATAGTTTTCCTTGTTGTACAGTGTGGTCATTAATTTGGGTAATTTTGATCCTGGCGGAGTACGGTGTTCGGCGCACCATGGAAAATCTTTGTGTTTGTCATGTAAGTGTTCGGGGTACTCCAAATCGACTTCGAGAATATAGCCAATTGGCGAAGTGTCTGACACCTCGAGCACATTCAAATCGGCAGCATTCTGGAGCCATTTAAATCCTCCGTACGGAAGATATTCCATCATGGCCCACCCATATAAATTATTTACATCGAGATATAGCAAATAAGTGGAGGGCTGAGTGACGTCATACCTGTCACCCATGTGTTTATTATTTGCCGTGGAGCGCCTGTTGCAGCACTGACTGATGCCTCCGCGAATTCCTCGCTCGATGAACATGAGCATGTCGACGTCCTTCAAAATCTGCAACTTGCACTGGGTGTACTTCAACATGCACGACCACGTATAGCCAGGTAGGGTGTAATTCCACGCGGGGTCCAGGCCATATGTCTCGTGACCGATATTTCGAAAATTCTCGAAAATATCAGCCAAGAGCAATATGTCCGTTTTCATGTACAAGTCGGAGTACTCGCCCACTGTGTTCAAGTTGAACGTTTTCCACACGTTCTGCGCATGTTCGTATTCTACCTTGCTAATTCAACTTCCAACTTTTCCATCGAATCGACGAAATCGTATGGGAATACGCCCTTTCGAGTGAGTTATTCTTACTGCAAGGCTGTCAGATGTGCAAATTCGCGTTTCGATATTTTCAAATCGTGCACTGTCAAAGTCTGAACCAAATGGTCCAAACTCATGCCCATAAAACAGAACGAATCGATTAATCTGAACTTGATGTCTGTATTGTCGTCATACTGGGTGAAAGATATGTATTTTTCTTTGTTTACAGGCAACAAACTGACTCGCCCCCTCTTTGCTATATCTCGAATAATAAAATGGCTGTCGTATCCGGATAAATTATGGAAAACGATCGGCACCACGAAAGACTTTTTGTATGACAAGTTGCACTGCGCATGATGTGGCAACACGGCGCGTTCACCTCATCAGGTGATGTAGTCATGGGGACTATATCCAAAGTTTTGGCTTCGATAATTATGGCTATGTCCCCCATTCGCTGCGAAAACCAATCCATCGAAACAAAACCTCGATGGCTATCGTAAAATGACAAAGTGTCATCGAACGCACACTTGAAATAATATCCGGCACTGAACGGAATATGTTTTTGGTACTTCTCCGTTTGAGAAGTGCACCCGGCATCATCGAACGGTTCCAGAATCGACTCGAAATCCGCATATATTACAAATGGTACCTTTTCTTTAAGTACAGAGTCCCGAAATTTCACGTGATCATAGTGGGGTAACAAAATTTTACATGTGTTTGTTTTTTGGCAATCAACCGTATGACTGTCCAATTTTTCTTCACTTCTGAAATAATTCAAACACCTGTCGCAAATGTATTTTTTATACTTATCCTTACCAAGTTGTGTATTGAGTAGCCGAGTTGAAACCTTAATCCAACAAAAATGATAGCGTATATCACTTTCGTCGTCTATATCTGGTACCGCTTCAATTTTGGGTGGTATTCATTTTGAATTAGGAGTAAATTGAAATGTCGATGTAATTTTTGTTTAGTGAGTCGACTCGGAACTGTCACGAAAAATGTCTCTTTATTCGGCTTAAGCTGAGTTTTCATGCATCCGAATTTTCGATGGAAATTTTAAAGAAATGTCACTGTTTCGTACGAATGATATTTTGAGCGGTTTTCATTTGTGCGAAATGCCTTCACGGAATAAACGAAATATTCAGACGTCACTCCCATAATCAAGTGTGCCCTTTTACTTTTTTCTTTAATTCAAAATACCAATACGTCAACAAAATCGGTAAAATATAAAATATTAGAGCTTGTGGATTTTCTGATGGGCTATGACGTTGAATATACCTCTCACTCACACTCATTGCCGATACGTAAATGTGTCCTCTGCTACGGTATAAGTCATAGCCCATAAGAAAATCCACAAGCTCTACGTTCATATTATTAATTATGATATTGCTGTCCATATTTAACATTAACATTTTTAATATGCCCGGAAACAAACATACATAACCGCACTGATCATTGTTTTAAAATTTCGGACCAGTTGACTTTATTTCAACTTCTTAAATCTATTCGTACCATCAGTTAACATTTGCCGCCACGAAATATATTTGAACAGTTTTTGACAGATTTCGTAGGAAAAACGAATAATTCGTATACATGAAAACTTAGCTTTTGGCTGGATTAATTCCAAAGTGTACACATTCACAGAAATGTTGTTTAATTTTTCGAATTTGGCAATTTGCCTCAATGTCATCGGAAATTCGATACCTGTCAAATTTAGAATACTTGAATAGTGGGGATAAGGTGACGTCCTATCTATATTTATTTGTGTCGGATGCAATGCCGAAACTATGGCCCAAGCAAAACATGCATCATCATCATTTTTTATGTTGATGCAAGCTCTTTTTTTGGCAATGGATTTTGGCAACTCGATGTAAGACGAACCGTTGTCGATGCCGGATTTGTTGGTATTTATTTCCAAACTGACGAATTTTTGGAGACTCCAGCCGCTCTCTTTTTCGGCGAATTCGGATAATTTGTTTTGCACCTGATCTACAACGTTTTCGAGGAACCACCCTTTCAAATCAGTACCCCTATCAATCATAGCGTTTTTGGTGTTGAAATATTTCTATTCAGTTTTATGTACCTCGTTCAAATTATTTTTGACAAATTTTCCGCAAAATGTCGCATTAACTTTAATCATATCCTGTTTTTTCAATAAACTTAGTACTCGTCGTTTGAATAAGGTATAAGCATTTCGGAAAAATTGCCCATTATCTTTATGGACCAAATTTATAATTATACCTGTACGCAAACGAGAAGCAAATGCAGACTTTAAATCCTCCCACCTGACTCGTGACGATAATTTTGATTTAACCCCTTCGCCCACATGACGAGCTCCCAAATTTTTTTTGGAATTACGAATAATTTTCAAATGGCCCGCCAAAGTTTGGAGTCTGCGTAGAGTCCCAATCGAGTCCTGAGCAGATATGGCACTAGTTAAAAGACGAGCAGTTTTTTTGCAATGTGCCAGCCATATTTTTTGTTCATCGGCGGTGAATTTTTCTACAAAATTCTTTGCCCATCTTCTCTGGGGACGTTCTTTGCCCACGCCCCCAGCCCCCCGCACTTTTTCCCAGCCGATCCCATTTACCCAATTCTATAAAACCATCACCACCAAGAATTTACATTGACGAAAACACGCCCCCCTTGGCCTCTAGCACGCCCCCTCTTCTGTCGGGACGTTCCTCGGTGGGGCCCCCGTCCTGCAGCACCAGCTCCGGCGCCGATAACTCAATGGGGGCCCCACAAAAGCACGGCTAGTCGGCGGGAGTCGGAAGTGAGGTTATGTCACTTTTTTGATATTCATAGTTGTATTGTTTATCTACTTACCTCTCTTTCGATGCATTTGATGGTTACTGGTAGTGGACCAGTTAGGTTTCGGGTTCAACGAGAGGGATTTTGAGAACGAACACTACTTTTGAATCAGTTTGATTAGCTGTAGTTCCATGATTTCCAAATATTGGGCCACAGTTGACAAATATACTGGAAGTGGTAAATTATTTTTCGACAATCACTGAGATATCTCTTGAAGAGAGTTAACCAGGGTTCTTGGAGATACAATCGAAGTGTGAATAATTTTAAGACGAGCAAACGTTATTGAATTCAAAATGTCGCCAAGACTTGATTGAAGGAACATATAACTTTCCATTAGTGCTTCACACAATTCAGAAGTTTGTAGTTGTGCCAGATAAAAAGCTAAATCATCGGAAAGACTGTATATTGATTTTTCGATTTCTTTCAAATCTCTGTTGAATGTCTCTTCGTCAATTTGCAACTTTTGTATCGTGCTATTGAAACTCTTTATAACCGATATTTTATTTTTCATGTGATTTTCGAGTTAGTAATTTAGTCTATATTCATTGAAATATTCCCCATCGGAAGCATCTAAGCTACCGGTGATGGTTTTCCAAAATGTTCCTACACCGTTAATCAATCCACGTTGGATCTTTTGTAAGGTCGAACACTTCTCGGTATTTTAAATTGAGTGGTTGGGAAATTTTGGAGATGAGGCTTGTGTGGGTTTTGAGTTGAGCTCTAATGGCTTCCATTCTAGCATTGTTTGTTTCCAGGAGATCCAGCATGCTTTGAAGGATTTTGCCGTTTTTGTCCAGAGCTTGTCTGATTGGTTCTGAGTCTTTGTAAATCAATAGTGTCCGTTTATCATTTGAAATTTTGACAAAGGAGTCTTCATGATATAAGATGCCGATTGTATTATTGATTGGTTCAAGCTTGTACTGGCAAATGACTGCCGATATCAGCAGGATGAACCTGCAATTAAATTATTCGTCTTTAAAATAGGGTTTCAGCCTATCGAAATTTACTTTGGTTTTTTGTCTTGTTTTCCAATTTACTAAAACGGCGGAATTTTTAAATATTTCCAAAATTTCAAATTGGCCGTTGAATTTAATTTGCAATTTATCTTTAATTTGCGATTCTCTTACATACACTTTGTCACCTACTTTGTACTCTGGTATTTTGTCTGAAACGTGTTTGTCAAATCGAGTTTTCTATTTTTCGTTTTGAGCCTTAGTTCTTTCGCGTGAAATTTTATAGTAGTGAGATACTCTGTTGTTGAGATCTCGCATGTATTTGGATATGAGGTCTTTTTGATTGTATAGTATCTCTGGTGGTCTACTAGAGGTGTGTCCAAATACGAGTTCGTATGGTGTGAAACCGTCGGTTTTATTCTTGGTGTCATTGTAGCAGATGACTGTATAGGGTAGTATGTTAAATGGGTGTTCGTCGAGGTTTTCTGTCTGTTGCGTCCTAATCATTTCCATCAATGTAGCATGGAATGTTTCTATTGATCCATTGGACTGAGGATGGTTTACACTAGAGTAGGTCAGTTTTATGTCGTATAGGGTACAAAGGTCTTTGAGCATATGGATTTCGAATTCTCGACCTGAATCACAGTAGATTTGGAGTGGAGTTCCGTAGTATTGGAAGTATAGCAGAAGTACATTGACAACGGATTTCGCTGTCTTGTCTTCTAGTGGGTAGGCCTGAGTAAATTTTGTCAGTTCGTCCCTGATGGTAAGGGCGTAATTTTTTGCGTGAATTTCACATATGTCATTGTTAATTCTTTCGAAATGGGTTTTTGGTGTTTCTGTGTTACTAGGGGACTGCTCAAATTTTTCCTGCATACTTTTACTTTCTGACAAATTTCACAATTTTTGATATAGTATTCTACATCTTTGGTTAAGCCTTGCCAATTGAATTTTTCTTTAATTCGTCTTATTGTTTCATTTATGCCACGATGAAAATTCGCTTTTCCTGAGTTAATAATCAAGAATTACGGAAATTTCATCTGGAATAGGTGTTCTTATTATGTTTTGACAAATTTTCAATTTGATGTCTTTGTCATTGTGAATGAAACAGAGTATTTCGAGAATAGGGAGTTCTAAATTGTTCTCAATAAAGTATGTCTTTGAGAGGTGTAGTTTATTCTGATTTTTATAAAGAACGTAAAACAAATGTTGGTTGACTGCATCGGGATTGTAAGATATCGCGATGATATAGTATTTTCTGTCTTTCACTGATTTGCTAAGAAGAATATTGATTTTGTCGTCGGTGAAGTCTGCTTGTTCTTCAAAAAGGTCTTCGATGATTTCATAGTGAAAATCTTGTAATTTGTTTTGCCAAAAGAATGTAATCCTGATCGAGCATATTTGATATTTCATGTTTCACTTCCTCCTTGTGGATTCGGGGGTAACGATATGATTTGGTGAAAACTGGTTTACTGTTGTTTGTGTCGATTGAATGTTTGATTTTGGTTAGTGAATGTCGAATTGTCACCTTCTAAATAAAAAATATCTGAGAAGTCTAAACAAAGGTTTGAAATCATTTCGGTTTCTTCTTCGTTTAAGTGTTGAGGTTATTGATTTCAAATTCTTGTAGAGGTTCGAGTGATAGTTCAGAAAAATTTATTGTTTTTGGAATCGCGTTCACATTGATTATTGATGTGAAAAATTCACCTTTATCATTTATTTTGACAATGGCATTCGGTAAGAGGACTTTTTCAATTTCCTGCGCTATCAGTATAGCATCAGTGTTTTTCAAATTAAATTTCAATTTGAAGACTCGTTAAGTGCGAGGCTCAATTGAAATTCGATTTTGATGTTCGTGAATTTGTTCTGGTTTGACTGTTTCTGGCTGTTTGTTCTTTTCTGGTCGGTAATGCCTTGAATTGAAATGAACTTCGATGAAATTGAGAAAATTTTTCTCACACTCAGGGTTCAGACTTGGCAAAGCACTAGCAAAAGTTTTGACAGCCGAAATCTAACCGCTTCGCTACCGACCACCACATTATTATGGTGTTTCAAAATGGGGGTTGGGGTAAAGGGCAGGTTTGAGTTTCTTTTTTAATTACAGTACAATAATAATAAATAGTCTATTCTGAGCAAAGTATGACTCCAACGCCTCCTAGCATCAAATTATAAATTGTTACACTGAGAGAAATGTATGGTGGTTTTTACCAGAAATATGGTAATTTTTACAAAAATTTCTGGTACTCTATGTGACAGCAATACAATATTGTAAACTATGAAAAAATATATGTTAACCATTTATGGTAATGACTACTATAATAGTATTCTTATCACCATTAAAATATTTGTATTATAGTCCTAACAACATATCATATTATGAATTTTACAATACTTAGACAGTTAGTTGATCGTAATGTTATTTTTACAATAAATATATGTTGTTTATAAATATGAAGATAATTGATTGTTATATTGAGATATTTGTTTTATAACTATAAAACTATATTATGATAACATCTCTCACACATAAATTGTGGAATCAAGTATAATGGTATGGTTTCTAAAAGAACCTCCATTAATGTATATTTATGTAGGTATTCAAGAAACAGCAGACGTGCTCACAATGGAGGAGAGGAACAGGATCAGTTGCACCACAAACCACATTCATTAAAAACTTATTTTAACAATACAAGACAATTTACACTGCAACAAATTATTTTTGTGGTTAACTGAACTCTGAACTGATTAAAAGTTGAGAGCTGTTGTTGCCTGTTGCGTACTCACTACGATTACTGCTACTGCTGCGTAATTTCTCGGTTTCTCCATCACCCTCAAACGCTTCGACGGACAGTCAATGTGTAGGCAACAAGTAGCAACCAACAAATATTCACAATGCAGGCGACTAATGTGGAGGTCAAAATAATATCCACGTGATTTTTATCATTCATCTTGTTTGTTATGCATTACAATATGATGCTTATTTGTATTCCATGTATCATAAAGTTTATGAAAATTGTATAATAATAATTAGCATATTTTATACCTAACCATGTTACGATAAAATATGGTAATTCTATATAATGCAATATGTTAATATATAACTATGTGTCTAAGCACTATAATATAGTATCCTTAGAATAATAATAATGTCATTACTATAAAAATTTTCTGCTGTGTACAGCTCATATTGTTAAAAATCATAATTTGAAATAGTGAACCATAAAATATTTTTTTATTATACTAGTATATTCTCCAGATTTCTCTCAGTGTAGGTTTGTCACCCAATTAATACAATTCCTATTCAAAATAAACTGAACTTTATCATATCTAAAATTCGGAAACATCCACCAAATTTTTTTATAATTTGCCCCTAATTCAAATATAAACTTCGGACGATAAACAGAAATGTACACAAAAGGTTATTCTTCATTATATTCTAGCTCATGCGAGGAATGATTAGCTACACTATTTGTTAGTTTCTGTTCTAGATGTTACAATACTTCTTGATTCAGGTGCTTCAAATACAATAATTGGTGGGCCTGGCTGGGAAGTTTTGAAGGAACTCGATTTTTAATTAAATGGTGATAAAGTAGTCAATTGTTGGGTTGCTGATAGACAAACCTGTTCAAGCACTGATAGTGTGAAATAATACCCTCACACATAGCAAAACCACTTACCCACATTATAAATAAGTGTTTTGCCACTGTTGTGTTTTGTAGCCATCAAAACCATTACAACGAAGCCCATCTTCAAAAGTGGAGAGGCACGGAATGTGACTACAGACCTATTTAACGAATATCAAACCTAGCGCCAAAATATTCGAAACACTTTAAATATAACGGGGTGGTTTGCCAGCAGAACACTGATGGTCAATGTGCAAAGAACTGACTATATATCCTTCGCCCCTTATACGAAGTACCTACCTCACTACGATTCTTTTTCAATTTCAATGAAAATTAATGTACATATTCGATCAGAGCCTAGCATAGAATCAACCTGAATCAGCACCTAAAATGTGATACACATATTAACCATGTGATGAAGAAAATAGGATTCGTATTATACAAACTCAAATATATATCAAAAACATTTTCGATATATATAAAAAAAATATGGTTTTCTAGCATGGGGAGCTGCCTATTAAAATCATTTGATGGGCCTAGATATCTCACAAGACTATTGTTACGTTACCCGTAAAATTAATATATTTCTTCCATGTACAGTCGCTTGCCCACCTACTAATAGTTCATATCGAGATCAGAAACCTTCACACGAGAGCTGCTGCCGCTAGTGGAAAAATGAGAAAACTTTTTTTTTAATATTCAGCTGGAAATTGACGATGATAGATGAACTGTGGAGGTAACTGAAAGATTTTCTCAAACGCTAGAAGCAGTTGTAATCCATGTGTTCACGAAAACGGATTCGTAATAGTGCAGATTTGGAAGGATTAGAATCCCGTTTTCTTATCTCTCCGGAGGATATTTGTATCAGTTTTTTCCAGTTCGAATTATTAAGGTTCGATAATCGGAGGTGAGTTTTCAGGTATTATTCCTTGGTATCATAACATGGCTAAAATATAGCCCATAATACGATAAATTATTCAACAATAATTTAATTTCAGGCGTTTTTCTGGTTCCACCCAAAAAAAAAACCCGCAGTCATTGTACAACAAACATCGGTTTATGCCAACAGACGTCTTTTGGGACGGGGAAATGAGATAAATATTTCCTGATTTTCATCCACTTCCTTGACGGAGTAGTGCCGATAGCAGCCCTGAAATCGAGGCTAAGTACCGCATAGCGGCATTAAGGACTTTCATTTCATTAACAAGAAATAAAATGAAAAAATTACTTTTGCCAATACCATCACATTAAAAATGTCATGTCTTCCTTCCAAGTTTCTCGTGATACATTTCTAACTAGAGAACAAGGTTTCCCTCCCTCGTTGTGCAGGAGATTGGAAAAGTAGTTTTCTTTTCTCCTCAAACACCCAGTCCAGTTTTCTCTGTCGTGCACGACCCCATTCCGTGGTTATCTATTTATTAGTTGATGTTTTCTTTACACATTGCACGAACCCTGTGTAGGAATTTGTCAATATACCCATTTGCTATATACAGTGTCACCGTTAAAGTCCGTATCATATGGGACTTTTTTTTATTATTCAGTTATTGCAAATTTAGAGTTCGTAAACAGTTCTTGCTCTGAAAATAAGGCAAAATGACGTTTACGATTGATTTCCATCGATTGGCTACACCTGTCAAATTTGACATTTTTTCAAAAAAATTTCGAATTGTTCTGTTATTTCTCAATTTTTCGACAAATATTATGTGAAAAAGTTGTTCATTTTTCGGTTTCCTACCCACCTACCAAATCTGAACCAGTTTGAAAAACTTTAATTTTTTTCGCGTTTTCTCAACCTTATACTTTTTCGGATAATTTAAATTTGGTAAAATCTGAAATAACCTGTTGAGATGTAATAATCCCATCTGCTGGAAGGATTTTTTCTGTTTAAAAATGTTTCTACTTGGATATTTTCAAAAAAATTAAAATATGCTAAAAAAATTACGTTATAGTTGATGCAAAGTGGCTCTAGTTTCGAATTACCGATTTTTTTTATGAACCAATAGACCTAAAGTATTTTCTACTTCACTGATGTATTGTGATTGAAATAATTGAAGCAAATTTTGCTATGGAATATTGAAACTAGAGCCACTCTGCCTCAAGTATGATATTTTTATTTTCTTAGCATATTTGTATTTTGTCAATTTGACAGGTGTAGCCAATAGATAGAAAACAATCGTAAACGTCATTTTGCATTATTTTCAAAGCACAAACTGTTCACGAACTCTAAATTTGCAATGAGTGAATAATAAAAAAAAAAATCCCATATGATGCGGACTTTAACGGTGACACTGTATATGGATCTGCTTGGTATTACATTGTGGTATAAGGTTAATATTGAATCTGTTGGCGCCCACTTGGAAAATAAATCTTGTATAACTCACCCCTCGCCCTCTCGCTGTCTAACGGATAGCTGTGAGCAATTAACCCTATCTAGTTTTTATCCAACGTAGGTACCCCATACATGAACCATTGATTGAAAATAGGTATAAAGAACAAAAAAATTTATGTAACAACAAACAAAATAGATATATGTTTTGATATTCGGGCATAGATAAATTTCATCTTAAGTTGTAGTGTTTATTTGTAGTTCATTGTCATTGTCATTGTCATGAAGTTTGCTTGCCAAGAAAGATAAGAAAACTAACGAAACAAAAAAATATATATAAAAAGGTGTAGATTCATTTCATTTTGTGAACAGTAGTTAGTAGCTATATTTATACATTTTCTATTCCATTTCTCCAAAGACATGGTATTTTTTTTGCATTCGTTTTGATTGATTTGATTTGAATAATCATTCAAAACCAATGTTGCCACTTCCTATTTTTTGAAAAAAATTGATAAATTATAATTTTTTTAAGCATAAGATAATTATTCTAGACTGAAAAAAAGAAAAATATTGATATATTACTCATTTACAAGCATTCAAAAGCAATTCAAATTTTTTCAGAAAAGGCCCAAATTTGCCTATCAAAAGCATACCCACCTTTATATTAAAATGGATTTCTCAATATTGCTCAGAGATGAATAATTGTTCTATGAACTCAATGTAAGAGGTATCACAAAAAACTACAAGTGACACCATGAAAACCATGCGTACGAAATCAAAAGAGTTGGTAGAAGGGGAAGAATTTGGTTTTGCTGATTGTCATCCTTCATTCAAGCTTAATGCTGTGAAGGAATTACAAATTTTTGATGAAAAAATTATTTCCGTAGCTGATTATTTGAATTCTCGAGACAGCACAAAATCAGTCAAGATGCTCGTTTTGTAGAGTCGAAGCTGAAGCATTTGTATGCTAGACTGAAGAGTATCAATGTTCCGGTCGGTATTTTCCGATATTTTTGAACGATTATGGATGTTGGAGGAACAATAATTGAAAGACAAACTTATTCTTGGTGATGGAGTAGTTTCTACTACCTCTTCAGTGCCGGTAGTAAATACGGTTTATAAAACAAATACCACTCCTGTCTACAAATTGAACATATCTTTTTCTGGTAAACCGAATACTATAAGTGTTAATGCTTTTTTAGAACGCGTTCTGAAGTATAAAAAATCACGGCACGTGTCAGACCAGGATTTAGTTGATTCTCTGGAAGATATTGGAGTGCTCTTCAGTAGTTCTGATTAGGAAAAAAATAGATACTTGGGATAAAATTGTGAACTTAAAATAGAGTATTTGGGACATGACTATCAAGTGAATCTTTAGGAGGAAATCCGAAATAGGCAACAAAAAGCCAAACGAAAAAGTCGGCGAATATTTTGCTTGTATGGTAAACATGTTCAACCGTCTCCCTGTTAAATGTAGTGAGGACGATAAACTTGCCACCTTACAGCGAAATATTGGTCCATACTTCATTGAAAAATAAGCTCTTGTTGAAATAAAGAGTGTTGACGAACTCTTAAAGAATTGTAAGAAAATCGAGATTTCATGTGAACTTACATACAAATCTAAGACGCAAGGTAATGTTTGCCTTTTGGAACCCGACTAAGCCTATAATGGTCCAATTGAAGACCCACCTCCGGTTCATGAACCACATGTTGATCAGGATGAGAGCTCTAATAAATCATGTTGAAATTGTCTACTCAACACAAGTTTTCTCGGTGTAGGGAACCTAGAATCAAAAAGTTTTGTTTTTGTTGTGGTAAAACAGGTGTAACGAAGTATAATTGTTCCTGCAATCCAAAAAACGAGAAGCCGGTCAACAGTCTCTAAGCCTTGGTTTCTTTAATATTCGGTCGCGGAGAAAGCCTTGGGTTCTTTGAACATTCGGTCGCGGAAAGCGGACAGTCCGACGCGTTTTGACGATTTTATCCAACCAGAGCCTTTTAAATGGGATCGGTTTCCTTGAAACCACTTAGCTGAGCAGTACTGCGCTATTCCGCTGCTTTGTGCCGACTAGTCGGATGATATCTGTTGAGTTTGATTCCAGCGGAATCGTCGGCGTGTGAGGACGACCGATATTTCTAAATACGAATAAATTATGAACAAATATTCGAAAAATTAGTGACAAATTCACACCTGAAGATGACGAAGTCTCAATAGACTTGGTGAGACAGTATCCACCGTTATCTAGTGTTGGAGGAAAGAGCTATAAAGATATGGTGGTAGAAAACAATATTTGGAAAGAAATTGTTGCGAAAATGAAATAAAACGGTAACTTCTTCTTCTTATAACAATGACAAAGCAACAAATTCATTTGGGTCCATGTTTTAGTACTTTTGTTTCTATTCACGATATCACATGGCGGATATGACGCATATCACATGGCGGATAAAAAAAACCTCTCATTTTCTATATTTGTAACAAATCACCTCGGGCGGAAATTGGTATCCTCAGCGGTCGACGGACTGTCCGCTTTCCGCGACCGAATGTTCAAAGAAACCAATGCTTAAAGCGGACAGTGCGTCGTCCGACGCGTTATGACGATTTTATCCAATCAGAGTATTTTATAAGGGACCGGTTTTCTCGAATCCGCTCATCTGAGTAGTACTGCGCCATTCCGCAGATTTGTGCCGACTAGTCAGTTGGTATCTGTTGAGTTTAATTACAGCGGAATCGCCAGCGTGTGCGGACGACAGCCATTTCAAATGCATATTACCGATTTTGTATTGATTTTCGTAAAGTCAATGAGGTGACCCGTCGAAACGCTAAACCCCCTCCCTTATGTTAATTACATTTTGGCGAGATTAAAAAATGCGAACTATTTCTCGTCTATCGACATTAAAAGTGCTTAATGTCAAATTTTACTCGAAGAGTCCAGTAAAGACAAAACAGCGCTTTCACGGTGCCGACTTGATTGAGGCTTATATCAATTTACTAGAATGCCATTTGGACTTCATAACAGTCCGGCAACGTGGCAGCGTCTCATAGATACTGTTTTGGGGCCTGAATTGGAAGAATTCGTCTTTGTGTATTCAGATGACATCATCATCGCCACTTCCGATTTTTCAGGTCATCTTCAAACTCTCACACGAGTTTTTGAAAAGTATTTGAGCGCGGGACTCACCGTTAATCAACAGAAATGTGATTTTCTGAAAGCTGAACTAATGAACTTGGGATGGACTGCATACTGCAAAAATCGAATCAATGATGAATTATCCATCACCCTGTTGCGTTAAGGATGTCCAACGCTTCAATGACATGGTGTCTTGGTACCATCGCTTTATTCCGAACTTTTCCTCTCGTATGTCACCATTAACAAAATTGAGTCGGAAAAATTGTAAATTTGCTTGGTACGATGAGTGCGAGACTGCTTTTCAGGACATGAAACAGCTCTTGATTACCGCACCCATTCTCACATCACCGGACTACACGAGTTTTAAAAAATTGTTTTAAAATTGTTTTTTTCATTAACCAGCTCTCATTCCCCTACGAACGACAGCCCCCAGAAGTCGAAACTTGTGTGAGCTAAGGATCAACAAGGTCTTACCTTTCAACGTGCGGTTCCTAGCACAAGACCCGTGACCATGCTGGGAATCGAATCCACGTCCCTCTGATTGATAGACTAGCACTCTACCATCATGACCACGCGTGAATTCACCATCCAGAGCGATGCGTCACAAACAGGTTTGGGATACGTGTTAACTCAACATTTCGATGATGGGGAAAGGGTGATCCACTATGCCAGTCGAACTCTACGGCTCCCGATACCAGATATTCAACAGAGATTGAGTGTTTGGCCATCCTATTTGGAATAGAAAAATTTTAACCATACATAGAAGGTTCGAAATTCATCGTAATAACAGATCATGCATCTCTGAAGTTTATATTCAATTTGAAGAAGCCCTCTGGAGGGTTAGCTCTTTGGGATTGGAAACTCCAAGATTATGACTTCCAGATAATCCATCGTAAAATACGTACCAGATGCCCTATCTAGGATGATGGTACCGAAAATATCCCTGATTGATATGGATACAGTGAATTGTAGAGAATGGTATCGGATAATTCGTTCGAACATTCTGACCAGTCCCCAAAAATTTCCAAAATGGAAGGTTGTCAAGAATTTGATCTACAAGTTTGTGAATTCAGGTTTTCTATCACCCGATGTTGATTCGGACTGGAAAGTCGTAGTCCCCAAAGACCATCATCGATAAGTTCTCTTAGAGAATCATGATGTCGTGACAGCTGGACGTATGGGCTATTTTAAAACGCGAAAATATATTTCTAGTCTTTATTATTGGCCCGGTATGAGCAGCGACATTTCAAAACATGTAAGAAGTTGTGAAATTTGCAAGTCTCAAAAACCAGAACAAAAGAAGCCTTATGGTCCAGTGAGTAGTATCTCATCCATGGGAAGTAGTTGCCACGGACTTGGTAGGTCCTTTACCTCTGTCACATAAGTGAAATAGGTTCATTTTGGTTGTTACGGACCTATTCACCAAATTCACCTTGTGTCCTTTGAAGTCGGCGACCAGAGAAGCTTGTACCCGCTTCATAGAGGAAAATATATTTATGGTATTAGGGGTCCCTGAAAGATTGATATGTGATAATGGTCGACAGTATATGTCCAACAAATTTCGGAAGATGTGTATCTTACGATTGTCGGATTTTATTCCACGCCCAATATAGCCCAAATGTCAATCCCACTGAAAGGGTCAATCGAGTCCTGAACACCATGATTAGGAGCTATATCAGTAGTTCACATCATACATGGGATAAAAAATTGACAAATCTTGGGTATGCTTTAAGGTCTGCGGTTCATGAGATCACAGGTCACAGTGCTTTTTATCCCAATCTTGGCAGAGAGGTTTACTTGTCTGGTAAGATGTTAGGAAGACATCAGGAATATCAAGATAACCAGCCTCAAGACTTCGCTTCTAGGGACTAGTTATTAGATTATGTTCGAGAGGTCGAGGAATTATGTTTAGGGGTTCGATCAAAACTTAACAAGTCCTATACTTCAAGTGCAGAGCGCTATAACATACATAGACGCCCTTTAACCTTGGCTGTGGGCCAAGTAGTGTGGAAAAATAAACATTCAGCTTCCTGATGCATCTGCTCACTTTCGGGATAAATTAGCTCCAAAATATGTCAAATGTCGGGTGTTGAAAAAAATATCAACAAATGTTTATGAACTCGCCAACTTCGAGAGGAAAATCTTTGGGTTCCTGGCATATAAAAGACATCAAATTGGATTGATAGAGATACCTATCCTTTCTGACAGAATAATTGTATGGGCATTGAAAAAAAAAAATGTATAGCATAAATATTTTTTTATGAACTTAGGGAAGTGTTACGTTGCCCTCCTACTAATAGCTAATATCGAGATCATAAACCTTCACCCGAGAGCTGCTGCCGCTAGTGGAAAAATGAGAAAACTTTGCTTGTTCCTTGACCAAGGTAATTTAAAATATTCAGTTGGAAATTGACAATGATAGATGAACTGTGGAGGTAACTGAAAGATTTTCGTAAACGCTAGAAGCAGTTGTAATCCAAATGTTCACGAAAACGGATTCGTAATAGTGAAGATTTGGAAGATTTAGAATCCCGTTTTTTTATCTCTCCGAAGGATATTTATATCAGTTTTTTCCAATGTATGTAAAAACGTCTTCGAATTATCAGGGTTCTATAATCGGTGGTGAGTTTTCAAGTATTATTCCTTGGTATCATCACATGGCTAAAATATATCCCGTAATACGATAAATTCAACAATATTTTAATTTCAGGCGTTTTTTTGGATCCACCCAAAAAAAAAACAAAAAAATAAACCCGCATTCATTATACAAAATTCATCCACTTGAATTGATAAAAAATTACTTCAAACTGTTTTTTTCCGTTAACGAGCTGTCATCCCCCTTCGAACGACAGCCCTCAGAAGTCGAAACTTGTGCGAGCTAATGATTAACGAGGTCTTACCTTTTAACGTGCGATTCCTTGACGGAGTAGTGCCGATAGCAGCCCTGGAATCGAGGCTAAGTTCCACATAGCGGCATTAAGGATGTTCGTTTGATTAACAAAAAATAAAATAAAAAAATTACTTTTATCAATACCATCACATTACCAATATCATGTCTTTCTTCCAAGTTTCTAGTCATACATTTCTAACTAGAGAATAAGGTTTCTCCACCCTCGTTGTGCAGGAGATTGGAAGGGTAGTTTTCGTTTCCCCTCAAATACCCAGTCCAGTTTTCTGGTTGTGTTTTGGCTGGGTGAATGGTTTTCATCTTTTCAACAGAAGTAGTAAGTATTATAAAATGACAGATTTGAATTATCTTGTCAGAAAACAAGAACAGTAAAGGGACAAATAACACGATTTGGAATTTTTTTTAAATCAATTACACCGGATAAAATAGGGCAACTGCCAGGACGAATTGAAAAGTGAAGGAGTGGTGGAATGAATTTAACATTTGGCAAGTAGAAATAGAAGAGCTTGATAAAGTTCGTTCTGATTTGCAAGAAAAAGGGCGAAATTCGTTTGAAAATACATATTTCGAAACAATTGCTGTCGGGGAAACTAAAATTGCGAATTCAGCACAAACTCAAAATTCAGCTAGCTCTGGTTTAAATTCCTTCATTCCAAGGGTCTTATAAGGATAGAATGGCATTTTCTGACACTTTCAATGCCTTAATTCACCCAAATGCACATTTAGAAATGTAATTTTTTTAAAAACTGCCTAAAACAGGATGCAGTTGAAGTTATTCGTTCGCTAGAGGTTTCTGCGGATAACTATAAGGAAGCATGGTCATTATTGATATCCAGGTATGACAATAAAAAGATTATTGCCCTTAGTCATATAGAATTCTTGTATAATTTCACACCAATTACAAAGAAATCCTACACTCATATAAAAAAAATTCTGGATGAGATAAGGAAGGATTTAACAGCTCTCAAGTCATTAGGACATCCCGTAGATTCTTGGGATACATTATTAATTTTAATTTTAGAAACAAAATTGGATGCAGAAGGGAGTGGGGCAAAAATGGGAAAACTGAATGAATTCGCAACCATGGCAGAAATTTTAACTTTGTTGGAAGAAAGGTACATACTACCTGAAACCATTGAGCCAAATAAAACGGGAGAAAAAATTGGTATATCAAGGTTTGATGAATCGTCAAAAACATTCATGACTTCCATAAAAGCTTGTCCTATTTGTAAGGAAAATCATCCATTGTTTATTTTCAAAATATTCTTGAGTTTATCAACTAACCAAAGACGCGATTAAGTAAAACGTTCTAATGTATGCTGGAATTGCCTTAGACAAGGCCTTAGGATAAAGGACTGTACATTGAAAGGTTGCAAGCACTGCGGAAAGAAGCATAATATATTATTACATGAAAATGATCAGTTTCATGCGGGGCATGGTGTCTTAAAAAGCTACTCAATAAATAATAATAATAATAATAATAATAATAATAATAATAATAATAATAATAAAAAAAAAAAAATAATAATAATAATAATAATAATAATGAATGATGAATGATCATGAGCCGATGAACTCGATCTCGTATTCGACACTGAACGGTCAAACCCAAACTCTATCACCGAGTTGGAACCCGTTCAGCAAAAAGCCCACGTAAAAGCTGCGGAGTGTGAGAGGCTCCTGCAGCTACATAAGGATAAGCCGATGCATGGGGTCTTCTTCAAGAACATTGAAGACCTAGGCTTATCCAGAGACCTGACCTTCTCGTTTCTTAGGTCAAGTGGGCTGAAGTCGGAGACCGAGGGATTCATAATGGCCTGCCAGGATGGTGTCTTCAACACTCTCGTCTACAGCAGTCGCGTGATGGGTATAGAGGTCCCTGACACTAGATGCAGAGCGTGTCGTGGGGCAGCTGAGACCATAATGCATTTGCTGTCAGCTTGTCCAGCTTATGCGGTCTCAGCCTATATCCACAGACATAACGCGGCCCTACGAGTGTTGTACTACCATCTACGACACTCGTACGGTGTAGACGAGACACCAGTGTTGCCTTATGCTCCGGGGGATATTGAGTCCGTGGTGGTGAATGAGAAGTGCCGAATCTATTGGAACTATTCATTCCCCACCCTCAGGCATATACAAGCCAATAAGCCTGATGTAGTACTCCTCGACCATCAAAGTAGGACGATTTTCGTCATTGAGTTTTCAGCTCCTGGCAAAACGAACATCGTCCGAAAAGAGGAGGAAAAATGGACTAAATATCGAGATCTTCTCTTTGAACTCCGCAGGCTTTTCCCAAACCATTCTGTCAAGATGGTGGTTCTGATAATAGGGGTCCTTGGTGGAATGATGGACACACTGCTCTCAAACCTAAAAATCATACCGGCTTGCCGTGACATGGCAGAAATCCTAGCCGGGCGAATGCAGAAGGCCGTAATTCTTGGTTCACTCCGCCTACTCAGGGCACATGATTCTCGGACCCAGTAATCACTTACCCCATGGACGTGGGGAGTGTTTACTAGGGTTAATGACACGCCAGCGCGCCCTCCGGAAGTGTCGGAGCTCCGGAGACAGGGCCTGACTGGGTAATTCCACACGGAAAAAAAAAAAAAAAAAAAAAAATAATAATAATAATAATAATAATAATAATAATAATAATAATAATAATAATAATAAGCAGGGAAGGCCAACCATCATCCAAGGCCTTGGTGAGTTGCGACACCACTTTCCTGAGCTACCGGTGCAAAACCGGACCGGCAGCCATGGCGCACCCTTGAGGGAATGCTCATTCCCTCTGATGTCGGCCGTGGGTATACTGGGTTAACCCCCCGGTATACCCCACTACTCGGTTCAAGATGGACGAGAAAGAGGCCCCCACAACCGACCCCCTCGGATTAGGGGTCATAGGCAAGGTGGTGGGGCCCAGAACGATGGATTGCCACTGTATAACGACCGCAATGAAAACGGACGCTTTGAGTGGACGGATGAACTAAGGGACAGTCTTCTGCATTGCTATGAGAGCAGTGAGCCCGCCCGAAGATGATACATGGCGAGAATGCATGCTTTGTGGTGTGAAATACACCCAGAGCATGCTGCCTTTCCCGCACAAAACCTAAGGGATTATGTATCCCACCTTCGGGTTCGGGGCTATGTTAGAGCCCCTCCTCAGCCGGTTAACGCTGTGGCAGAAGTGGCTGATATGCCACGCGTCGATCTGGCTGTAGAGGAGGCCCGCATCATACCACCTACGGAAGGCATCAGAACCCGCAGGGCGCTGCAAAACACCAAGCCCCTGAAGCCACACCAACTGGCTCGGGTGGATGCGGAGATTCACGATGTCCTTGCAGAAGAGGCTGACATCTGGCAGATCAACTCTGCCGTGTATGACGCCGCTCAGGCCCTGTCCCAAACGGAGAGAAGGGATACCAACCCTCTGATTGGGAGGCATGAGCGACGCATTCACAAGATGGAAGCTAAGATCAGGTCAGCGAGACAACACGCGTCTCGTATCCAGTGTGTGGCGGACTACGTGGCGGCCAATAGGCCCTTCACGCCCGCAGTGCGGCGAATTGCCGCAAGTCTAAGACGAGCTCACCACACACTAAATCAAGGCGTGCTGTTAACCATCAAACAGCACTGTCTTGATAGGATACGAATGCTGGTGGCTGCAAAAAAGTCACTAGTGAGGCGGGCGAGAAGCATCGCGGAAAACATGAAGTTCCGCGATAAACCTTCTCGCCTATTCCAAGAGCCTCCACGTGTTGTGGAAAACCCGCCGGCGGCTGATCGGGTAGAAACCTTCTGGAAGGGTATTTACGAGTTTCCGCAACCACTCAACGTAGATACTCCAGCCCTAGCGCAGTTCGAAGCTTTCTGCAGGAGGCTTCGTCAGCCTGAGCTCAATGAACTGCGCAATCCGATAACCCCGGAAGAAGTTCGACGGGCCCTCAAAGGCTCGAAGAATTTTGCTGCTCCAGGTCCTGATGGCCTGAATAATTATTGGTGGAAAAAATTACCAAGTACCCACCACCATCTAGCAAGAGTTTTCAACTCGTGGCTAGATGGGGAGCAGCAGATTCCGGATTGGTTTGTCGAGGGGCGAACCGTGCTAATCCCCAAAAACGGAGATTTATCTGATCCGAAGAACTACAGACCGATAACATGCTTGAACGCATGTTATAAGATGTTTACACGCATCTTGTACATGCGAATACTCTCCGCAGTTGAGCCGGTGTATGAACGGATATATGAGCAAAGAGGGTCAAAAAAGGGGTTCGCTGGCTGCAAGGAGAACCTGCTGATCGACAGATGCATCACGCAGGACTCCGTGCAGTATAAGCGTAACCTTTCAATGGCCTGGATCGATTATCGCAAGGCATTTGATACAACATCGAATGAACTCATCATGCATTTGCTCAGATGCCTTGCGGTACCCGATCAAATAGTGAGATGCATTGAACAGCTGATGCCGCTCTGGAGGACTCGATTTACCATAACATCTGGTCAAGTCAGAGTCCAAACAGAGCAGGTTATCTTTAGAAGAGGCGTGTTTCAAGGAGACTCCCTTAGCCCTCTTCTCTTCTGCATCTCACTACTGCCATTGTCCTTTGCACTACGGAAAACCCGCGGATACAAGTGCGGCACCCCCAGCAACCGGAGGCATAAGGTCACCCATCTGTTTCACATGGATGACCTTAAATTTTATGCCTCCGGAGAAAAGGATCTTCACCAGTCCTTAAGGGTGGTGCAAGAGTACACGCATGCTGTCGGAATGGAGTTTGGGATAGACAAATGTGCCACGGTTCATCTCAAAAGAGGACGATGCGAGGAATACGGAGAGGACGTTCAGCTCGTAGACGGAAGCATCCTACATCATCTGGATGCCGGAGAGACGTATACCTACCTAGGGGTGAAACAACGCCACACCCAAGAGGTAGCTACTGTCAAAAGCTCTCTCCGCGGCAAGTATCAGCACAAACTCCGACAGATCTGGTCTTCAGAACTGTCGGGGAAGAACAAAGTTGCTGCAACTAATATGCTTGCCGTTCCGATTCTACTTTACTCCTTTGGAGTAATGAAATGGACTCAGGAAGAGCTGCGACAACTCGACGTAAAAACTCGCAAAATGATGCATCTTCATAGAAGCTTGCATCCTAAATCGTCTGTTCCACGGTTATACTTCCCCAGACAACGGGGAGGCCGTGGACTTTTGAGTTTGGAGTGTCTACATAACAGAATGGTACTGGATGGAGCCTGTAAAGTCATCAGGAGTTCAGATCCCCTTCTCTGCTTGGTATGTGATCATGAATAGGCAGGGATTGGAGCATTTCTTTTCAAGGCAGCAACCCGTGCAGCCGATGAACTCGATCTCGTATTCGACACTGAACGGACAAACCCAAACTCTATCACCGAGTTGGAACCCGTTCAGCAAAAAGCCCACGTAAAAGCTGCGGAGTGTGAGAGGCTCCTGCAGCTACATAAGGATAAGCCGATGCATGGGGTCTTCTTCAAGAACATTGAAGACCTAGGCTTATCCAGAGACCTGACCTTCTCGTTTCTCAGGTCAAGTGGGCTGAAGTCGGAGACCGAGGGATTCATAATGGCCTGCCAGGATGGTGTCTTCAACACTCTCGTCTACCGCAGTCGCGTGATGGGTATAGAGGTCCCTGACACTAGATGCAGAGCGTGTCGTGGGGCAGCTGAGACCATAATGCATTTGCTGTCAGCTTGTCCAGCTTATGCGGTCTCAGCCTATATCCACAGACATAACGCAGCCCTACGAGTGTTGTACTACCATCTACGACACTCGTACGGTGTAGACGAGACACCAGTGTTGCCTTATGCTCCGGGGGATATTGAGTCCGTGGTGGTGAATGAGAAGTGCCAAATCTATTGGAACTATTCATTCCCCACCCTCAGGCAAATACAAGCCAATAAGCCTGATGTAGTACTCCTCGACCATCAAAGTAGGACGATTTTCGTCATTGAGTTTTCAGCTCCTGGCGAAACGAACATCGTCCGAAAAGAGGAGGAAAAACGGACTAAATATCGAGATCTTCTCTTTGAACTCCGCAGGCTTTACCCAAACCATTCTGTCAAGATGGTGGTTCTGATAATAGGGGTCCTTGGTGGAATGATGGACACACTGCTCTCAAACTTAAAAATCATACCGGCTTGCCGTGACATGGCAGAAATCCTAGCCGGGCGAATGCAGAAGGCCGTAATTCTTGGTTCACTCCGCCTACTCAGGGCACATGATTCTCGGACCCAGTAATCACTTACCCCATGGACGTGGGGAGTGTTTACTGGGGTTACTGACACACCAGCGCGCCTCCGGAAGTGTCGGGGCTCCGGAGACAGGGCCTGGCTGGGTAATTCCTAACGGATAAAAAATAAATAAAATAATAATAATAATAATAATAGCAATATTAGGAAGCATACTACATCATCTGAATGCCGGAGAGACGTATACCTACCTAGGGGTGAAACAACGCCACACCCAAGAGGTAGCTACTGTCAAAAGCTCTCTCCGCGGCAAGTATCAGCACAAACTCCGACAGATCTGGTCTTCAGAACTGTCGGGGAAGAACAAAGTTGCTGCAACTAATATGCTTGCCGTTCCGATTCTACTTTACTCCTTTGGAGTAATGAAATGGACTCAGGAAGAGCTGCGACAACTCGACGTAAAAACTCGCAAAATGATGCATCTTCATAGAAGCTTGCATCCTAAATCGTCTGTTCCACGGTTATACTTCCCCAGACAACGGGGAGGCCGTGGACTTTTGAGTTTGGAGTGTCTACATAACAGAATGGTACTGGATGGAGCCTGTAAAGTCATCAGGAGTTCAGATCCCCTTCTCTGCTTGGTATGTGATCATGAATAGGCAGGGATTGGAGCATTTCTTTTCAAGGCAGCAACCCGTGCAGCCGATGAACTCGATCTCGTATTCGACACTGAACGGACAAACCCAAACTCTATCACCGAGTTGGAACCCGTTCAGCAAAAAGCCCACGTAAAAGCTGCGGAGTGTGAGAGGCTCCTGCAGCTACATAAGGATAAGCCGATGCATGGGGTCTTCTTCAAGAACATTGAAGACCTAGGCTTATCCAGAGACCTGACCTTCTCGTTTCTCAGGTCAAGTGGGCTGAAGTCGGAGACCGAGGGATTCATAATGGCCTGCCAGGATGGTGTCTTCAACACTCTCGTCTACCGCAGTCGCGTGATGGGTATAGAGGTCCCTGACACTAGATGCAGAGCGTGTCGTGGGGCAGCTGAGACCATAATGCATTTGCTGTCAGCTTGTCCAGCTTATGCGGTCTCAGCCTATATCCACAGACATAACGCAGCCCTACGAGTGTTGTACTACCATCTACGACACTCGTACGGTGTAGACGAGACACCAGTGTTGCCTTATGCTCCGGGGGATATTGAGTCCGTGGTGGTGAATGAGAAGTGCCAAATCTATTGGAACTATTCATTCCCCACCCTCAGGCAAATACAAGCCAATAAGCCTGATGTAGTACTCCTCGACCATCAAAGTAGGACGATTTTCGTCATTGAGTTTTCAGCTCCTGGCGAAACGAACATCGTCCGAAAAGAGGAGGAAAAACGGACTAAATATCGAGATCTTCTCTTTGAACTCCGCAGGCTTTACCCAAACCATTCTGTCAAGATGGTGGTTCTGATAATAGGGGTCCTTGGTGGAATGATGGACACACTGCTCTCAAACTTAAAAATCATACCGGCTTGCCGTGACATGGCAGAAATCCTAGCCGGGCGAATGCAGAAGGCCGTAATTCTTGGTTCACTCCGCCTACTCAGGGCACATGATTCTCGGACCCAGTAATCACTTACCCCATGGACGTGGGGAGTGTTTACTGGGGTTACTGACACACCAGCGCGCCTCCGGAAGTGTCGGGGCTCCGGAGACAGGGCCTGGCTGGGTAATTCCTAACGGATAAAAAATAAATAAAATAATAATAATAATAATAATAGCAATATTAGGAAGCATACTACATCATCTGAATGCCGGAGAGACGTATACCTACCTAGGGGTGGAACAACGCCACACCCAAGAGGTAGCTACTGTCAAAAGCTCTCTCCGCGGCAAGTATCAGCACAAACTCCGACAGATCTGGTCTTCAGAACTGTCGGGGAATAACAAACTTGCTGCAACTAATATGCCTACCGTTCCGATTCTACTTTACTCCTTTGGAGTAATGAAATGGACTCAGGAAGAGCTGGGACAACTCGACGTAAAAACTCGCAAAATGATGCATCTTCATAGAAGCTTGCATCCTAAATTGTCTGTTCCTCGGTTATACTTCCCCAGACAACGAGGAGGCCGTGGACTTTTGAGTTTGGAGTGTCTACATAACAGAATGGTACTGGATGGAGCCTGTAAAGTCATCTGGAGTTCAGATCCCCTTCTCTGCTTGGTATGTGATCCTGAAATAGCAGGGATTGGAGCATTTCTTTTCAAGGCAGCAACCCGTGCAGCCGATGAACTCGGTCTCGTATTCGACACTGAACGGACAAACCCAAACTCTATCACCGAGTTGGAACCCGTTCAGCAAAAAGCCCACGTAAAAGCTGCGGAGTGTGAGAGGCTCCTGCAGCTACATAAGGATAAGGATAAGCCGATGCATGGGTTCTTCTTCAAGAACATTGAAGACCTAGGCTTATCCAGAGACCTGACCTTCTCTTTTCTCAGGTCAAGTGGGCTGAAGTCGGAGACCGAGGGATTCATAATGGCCTGCCAGGATGGTGTCTTCAACACTCTCGTCTACCGCAGTCGCGTGATGGGTATAGAGGTCCCTGACACTAGATGCAGAGCGTGTCGTGGGGCAGCTGAGACCATAATGCATTTGCTGTCAGCTTGTCCAGCTTATGCGGTCTCAGCCTATATCCACAGACATAACGCGGCCCTACGAGTGTTGTACTACCGTCTACGACACTCGTACGGTGTAGACGAGACACCAGTGTTGCCTTATGCTCCGGGGGATATTGAGTCCGTGGTGGAGAATGAGAAGTGCCGAATCTATCGGAACTATTCATTCCCCACCCTCAGGCAAATACAAGCCAATAAGCCTGATGTAGTCCTCCTCGACCATCAAAGTGGGACGATTTTCGTCATTGAGTTTTCAGCTCCTGGCGAAACGAACATCGTCCGAAAAGAGGAGGAAAAACGGACTAAATATCCAGATCTTCTCTTTGATCTCCGCAGGCTTTACCCAAACCATTCTGTCAAGATGGTAGTTCTGATAATAGGGGTCCTTGGTGGAATGATGGACACACTGCTCTCAAACTTAAAAATCATACCGGCTTGCCGTGACATGGCAGAAATCCTAGCCGGGCAAATGCAGAGGGCCGTAATTCTTGGTTCACTACGCCTACTCAGAGCACATGATTCTCGGACCCAGTAATCACTTACCCCATGGACGTGGGGAGTGTTTACTGGGGTTAATGACACGCCAGCGCGCCTTCCGGAAGTGTCGGAGCTCCGGAAACAGGGCCTGACTGGGTAATTCCTAACGGAAAAAAAAAATATATATAATAATAATAATAATACCTTTGCCTTATGCTCCGGGGGATATTGAGTCCGTGGTGGAGAATGAGAAGTACCGAATCTATTGGAACTATTCATTCCCACCCTCAGGCAAATACAAGCCAATAAGCCTGATGTAGTCCTCCTCGACCATCAAAGTAGGACGATTTTCGTCATTGAGTTTTCAGCTCCTGGCGAAACGAACATCGTCCGAAAAGAGGAGGAAAAACGGACTAAATATCGAGATCTTCTCTTTGAACTTCGCAGGCTTTACCCAAACCATTCTGTCAAGATGGTGGTTCTGATAATAGGGGTCCTTGGTGGAATGATGGACACACTGCTCTCAAACTTAAAAATCATACCGGCTTGCCGTGACATGGCAGAAATCCTAGCCGGGCGAATGCAGAAGGCCGTAATTCTTGGTTCACTCCGCCTACTCAGGGCACATGATTCTCGGACCCAGTAATCACTTACCCCATGGACGTGGGGAGTGTTTACTGGGGTTACTGACACACCAGCGCGCCCTCCGGAAGTGTCGGGGCTCCGGAGACAGGGCCTGGCTGGGTAATTCCTAACGGATAAAAAAAATAAAAAAATAATAATAATAATAATAGCAATATTAGGAAGCATACTACATCATCTGAATGCCGGAGAGACGTATACCTACCTAGGGGTGGAACAACGCCACACCCAAGAGGTAGCTACTGTCAAAAGCTCTCTCTGCGGCAAGTATCAGCACAAACTCCGACAGATCTGGTCTTCAGAACTGTCGGGGAATAACAAACTTGCTGCAACTAATATGCCTACCGTTCCGATTCTACTTTACTCCTTTGGAGTAATGAAATGGACTCAGGAAGAGCTGGGACAACTCGACGTAAAAACTCGCAAAATGATGCATCTTCATAGAAGCTTGCATCCTAAATTGTCTGTTCCTCGGTTATACTTCCCCAGACAACGAGGAGGCCGTGGACTTTTGAGTTTGGAGTGTCTTCATAACAGAATGGTACTGGATGGAGCCTGTAAAGTCATCTGGAGTTCAGATCCCCTTCTCTGCTTGGTATGTGATCATGAAATAGCAGGGATTGGAGCATTTCTTTTCAAGGCAGCAACCCGTGCAGCCGATGAACTCGGTCTCGTATTCGACACTGAACGGACAAACCCAAACTCTATCACCGAGTTGGAACCCGTTCAGCAAAAAGCCCACGTAAAAGCTGCGGAGTGTGAGAGGCTCCTGCAGCTACATAAGGATAAGGATAAGCCGATGCATGGGGTCTTCTTCAAGAACATTGAAGACCTAGGCTTATCCAGAGACCTGACCTTCTCTTTTCTCAGGTCAAGTGGGCTGAAGTCGGAGGCCGAGGGATTCATAATGGCCTGCCAGGATGGTGTCTTCAACACTCTCGTCTACCGCAGTCGCGTGATGGGTATAGAGGTCCCTGACACTAGATGCAGAGCGTGTCGTGGGGCAGCTGAGACCATAATGCATTTGCTGTCAGCTTGTCCAGCTTATGCGGTCTCAGCCTATATCCACAGACATAACGCGGCCCTACGAGTGTTGTACTACCATCTACGACACTCGTACGGTGTAGACGAGACACCAGTGTTGCCTTATGCTCCGGGGGATATTGAGTCCGTGGTGGAGAATGAGAAGTGCCGAATCTATCGGAACTATTCATTCCCCACCCTCAGGCAAATACAAGCCAATAAGCCTGATGTAGTCCTCCTCGACCATCAAAGTGGAACGATTTTCGTCATTGAGTTTTCAGCTCCTGGCGAAACGAACATCGTCCGAAAAGAGGAGGAAAAACGGACTAAATATCCAGATCTTCTCTTTGATCTCCGCAGGCTTTACCCAAACCATTCTGTCAAGATGGTAGTTCTGATAATAGGGGTCCTTGGTGGAATGATGGACACACTGCTCTCAAACTTAAAAATCATACCGGCTTGCCGTGACATGGCAGAAATCCTAGCCGGGCGAATGCAGAGTGCCGTAATTCTTGGTTCACTACGCCTACTCAGAGCACATGATTCTCGGACCCAGTAATCACTTACCCCATGGACGTGGGGAGTGTTTACTGGGGTTAATGACACACCAGCGCGCCCTCCGGAAGTGTCGGAGCTCCGGAGACAGGGCCTGACTGGGTGTATCCTAACGAAAAAAAAAATTATAATAATAATAATAATTGAGCCGGTGTATGAACGGATATATGAGCAAAGAGTGTCGAAAAAGGGGGTCGATGGCTGCAAGGAGAACCTGCTGATCGACAGATGCATCACGCAGGACTCCGTGCAGTATAAGCATAACCTTTCAATGGCCTGGATCGATTATCGCAAGGCATTTGATACAACATCGCATGAAATCATCATGCATTTGCTCAGATGCCTTGCGGTACCCGATAAAATAGTGAGATGCATTGAACAGCTGATGCCGCTCTGGAGGACTCGATTTACCATAACATCTGGTCAAGTCAGTGTCCAAACAGAGCAGGTTATCCTTAGAAGGGGCGTGTTTCAGGGAGACTCCCTCAGCCCTCTTCTCTTCTGCATCTCACTACTGCCATTGTCCGTTGCACTACGGAAAACCCGCATAGCCTGTGTGGTGGAGGAAGGCTATTATTATTATTTGCGGTGACGTTCCGGGCCGACTTACTTATGTTTTAGGTGATGTATACACTTTTCAGCTGTAGTAACACCTACAGCACAACCTCGGGTGGTCAGTGTGCACTTCAAGCTAGCACTAGACGAGATTAGCATCTAGACAACTCACAATACACTTGCTTTTCAACAAGGCATGCGGTCGCCAATCGATCCGATATAAAGTAGTTGAGAAAAATTCTCTTAACTACATCGGGCTCGAACCGACTATCGCTATGCTGGAGTACCGAACGGCCTGTGCATTAGAACGCTAAGCAACCGACCACCACAGTGTAGTAAATAATTCAAAACATTCATTTACACAGGGTGGTACAATCAGCCATGACAACGCAAGCACAACAAACGATACAAACATACAAGGGAGATCAGACGTTCATTCAATCTCAGGTTAAAAAAATAACACCCAACTTTATAAGGATCGCCCAACATACAGTTTTGTTTCAACGCGCGACACTGACATGTTATCATCAACGGCAATGGTTTATATAGCGGACAGTCATGGTAATCTACATAGGTGTAGAATGCTATTAGACTCTGGAAGTCAGTAGAATTTCATTACGACGGAATTTAGTAAAACACTGCAACTTCCATTCATTGGGCTGAACATACCAGTTGTTGGTATTGGGAACGGTGTTTTTGACATAAAACAATCGGTAAACATAATATTTTATTCGAAACTCAAGGACATTTCAAGTGATTGACACGATTTCAGACAGTATTCCATTGATAAAAATCAATACAAATCATAAAGATGAGGATTTTTCAGAACTCAAAGGAATTGATGGTATTTCAGGGGTGGCTATTTTCTGGAAAATGATTTGCGCACGTCAAATTCGGTTAAGTAAAGGACAACCAATATTACAAAAAACGAAGCTCGAATGGCTAGTCGCATGGGAAGTCTATAGTAACGGAAATAGAATAGGAAAAGATGAAAGAAAAGTTTGCAATTTTGCAGTTAATGGTTTATTAGATAGAAAAATTCAAAGATTTTGGGAGATAGTCAAGAAAAAATTATTTCAAGTAAAGAAGTTAAGTGTGAGAAAATTCTCAAAGATACTACAGTAAGAAATCAATATGGTAGGTTTGTAGTGGAGCTTCCTCTCAAGACAAAACGTGAATGAGTTGGGCAAATATGTTAATATAGCATATAAATGGTTGATACAAATTGGAACAAACATTATTCAAGCATTCAAGTCTGAAATGGGTCACATGACAAAGATATTAGACGATGGGTTGAAAGATTCGGAAAGAAGGGATTATTATTCACCTCATCACAGTGTGTACAAGAAAGATTCTATAACGACAACATATAGGGTGGATTTTGACGGTTCAGCAGCAACCAGTTTCATTGAATGATGTACTTTTGGTAGGGCCGCAATTGCAGGATACGATTTCCAGCATCACCTTGAGATTTCGTGAGCATAATGTAGTTATAGCAGCAGATTCTTGTGAAGGATGACCATTGAGATTTGCAGCGAATTTTATGGTGTTTTTCAGTTGAACAACAAGTTGATATATATAGATTCAACATTGTGAGTTACGGTACAGATCCTGCAAGTTTTCTCGCAGTAAGGTGTTTACAGCAATTGGGATGGACTTCAAAGAGGATTGTCCTGAGGTCAGTCATGTAATTCTAAAGGATTTTCACATGGACGATATGTTGACAGGGGCAACATCAGTCGAAGGAGCTAGGCCGTTAAAGGAACAGGTTAGTGAAATTTTAAAGGGTGCTGATTTCATTCTTCGAGAAGGAAGTTCTTCATCATGAATCGGCGACAAACATGGAAATTGATCATTTTATTTCAGAGAGCAGCACCACAAAAGCGCTGTGTTTATTTTGGAACTCGAAGGAGGATTTCCTTCATTATGAAATCATTTTTGACAAAAATCAGACAAGAATTACAAAACGGTCTGTTATTTACAGAAATGGATGATAGGCTCACCGTACATCCAATAATTGATCCCTCATGCCAATAAACTAACCTTTCAACATATTAGCTACCGCAATCATCATATTATTTTTATTGTATATTTTATGTTGATATAAGCTCGTATCTATCCTACTGTATCGTACTGTTAAATATATTTCGCTTTATTTCTGATCAATTCACTTGTAACTATAGCTCTAGGTATTTTAGAAATATCACGCATTATATTTTAATCTCAATTTTAATTTACTATTATGCTAATCTTCATTTTACATTTAAAACTTTACAATCTTAACTATTTTCATTAAAACTCAACAATTTCAGAATAATTTCACATGTTATGTATATACTTATTTCATATCTACACATATAGTATCCACATAATTCCATCGCCATTATTGTAATATTGTAAAAAAAAAACAGGAAACACCCACGCTCTGGCAATGCCTTAGTGGGTCCGTTGTTTGTTCATTTTTTTCCATTACATCACTCATTACTAGCTCCCATTATTTCACTACACTTTTTATGATCCCATGTCTATGTATGTTAATATTTGAATAAACATTATTATTATTATTATTTCACAAATTATCAATCCTTTTGGACTTGTAGGCCCGGCTAGAGTAAAAGCCAAAATTATTATGCAACAACTTTGGAAAAGCAAGATTTGGGTGAAATAACACTAGGTAGACAGGTCATTTGTAAACATAGTGTTGAAGTTTAGTTACACAGCTTCTCAGATGCATCTAAAGTTGCATATGATTTAGCCGTTTATGTTCGATCTGCAGATCATGAAGGACGTCATCATGTTCATCTATTGTGTGCAAAGTCAAGGGTAGCACCACTCAAGATAATTTCTCTTCCTAGGTTGGAGCTATAATCAGAATTATTGTCAGCTAGGTCGGTGAACGAGGTGAATTGGTCTTTTTTTTTTTTTTTATTCAGTGGGGTGGAAATTCTCATGGACTCTGATCGCTCGGTGTCCATCGCGTATCAGTAGTGTCAGACTCTTACTGACTAAAACCACCCCAGGTGTGCTGCACTTGCCAAGCCGTTAGGCCATAAAGCTGCACCTACATCCCATTCCAACGTCCACGTCACGATATCCCTCGCTCCTCCGCCCCGCCACACCCCCCACCTTCCTTCCTTCTTTATTCCGCTCATCCTCCACATTCAAACAGCGCCCTCCCTGGTCGGCAGTCTTATTCTATCCGAGCGCCTGCTCTCCCGATTTACTTTCGTCCCTCGTTTATCCCGAAGCCAGGCCACTATTACCGTCGCATTGACACTATGTTGGTTCTCATACTTCTTCATCCTCGACCACAGCCCCCGCCCATTCATTCAATATCCTTACCCATTCATCCTTCACACCATTCGTATCCCTTAGCTGTAACGCTCCAAGTCTATCCTCCTCTTCCTCGATCCTCCTTCTCCATTCTACCCTTTCTCTCCGCATGCAATCGTTCCTGATGTGCTTCGCCGTGTCAGTCCCGCCAGTTCCACACTGGCATGGGGTCTCTTGTGCAATTCCGAACCTTGCCAGGTAACCCCGAAAGTTCCCATGCCCTGTGACCAGTTGCACTGCCTTCCTTGCTAATGGTATACACCCCATCCCTACCCTGTTGCACATACCATGTACGCTTCTGCCGGTCCTGCCGCTGTCCCATTCACCCTGCCATTTTTCCATCACCATTCTCCTAATCCTTTCCCTCTCCTCCATTCTGCTATGTCCCAAGTCTATTTGCCATGTGATCTCTTGCAGTTCCGCACCTCTTCTACTCTCTTCATCTGCTCTTCTGTTTCCCTCATTCTCCCTAACATGCCCTTTCCTCCACTCAATTTCCGTCACCAATCCCGCTACCCTTCTGTTTTCAAGCATTCTCCTAATACGAGCTGCCCTTTTGCTCTTCGTCCTCGCATTCCTAATGGTCTCCACTGCTCCAGGCGAGTCACTTATTATTCTTATGTCCATCTCTCCACCCATCAGTACCCCTTTACCTATAGCCACCATTTCGGCTTCCTGTACGCTTCCCAGCTCACTGATTCTTTCCCGACCCATTCTCCACTCGCTCCCCTCCTTATGCGCCCATCCTATACCCACTCGTCCATCTTCTCTCTTAACCGCGTCCACAAATACCTCTTTTAGCCCTTCTCGGTTCTCCAGAATTGTTCCGATCATCCATGGGTATATTCTGTCGCACCCGTTTATCCGTCCTCTTACTTTTTCTTTTCCGCGCGCCTTCCATTCTTCATACCTCGTTGCTGCCTCTATGTATAGAGGCGCCATCCCAGTCAGCACGCATAACGCCGCTGACGGCGCCGTTCTATATGCCCCGCTGGCCGATAGCGTAAACGGTCTCTGTATCGCCCCCAATTGTCTGATCACCCTAGAGTCCTTCGCTCTTGCTCCCCACACTTGGACGCCATACATCACCGCCGGTTTAACCTCTCTTTCGAAAATCAGTCTGTCACATCCTCTCCTTAGCCTTACGTCACGGCCCGTCCATCTTCTTAGTTTTCCTGCAACTATAGCCGTTCTCCTTCTTACCTCCTTAAGATGATCAATGTACAGTAGGCCCTTGTCTACTATCATGCCCAAGTATGTGATGTTACCGCCGCACTCAATCCGTTGCTCTCTCACCCTAACCACCGGTTCCTTGTCCAGTTTCCTGGCCGGGACAAACATGCATTCGGTCTTGTTTTCGTTATACCTCAGCCACATTTCATCCTCCCATTCTTGACATTCTTTCCACACCTCCTTCCACATCCTTTCTATTTTCTTTACCGACGGGCCAACCACCACTATCAGTTGGTCGTCGGCGTAGGCCTGGGCCCACACCTTCGTCCCACCACTTACTCTGTGCGCTGCTGGCACCCCTTCATTTATCCTGTCATATTCCTTTTCGTTTACTGCCCTCATCCTCTCGAACCACGCTTCCATGACAATAAGCCATAGCGTGGGTCCCAGGCTGGATCCCTGCGGGCACCCCCTGTCCACGATCGCTTCCACGCCTCCACTCTTGACTCTTCTTTCGCCTACAAATTCCATGCACACCTTGCCAATGTTCTCCGGTAGCCCCATCTTTCTCATATTCCATCCTATCGCAGGTCCCCATGCCGTGTTGAAAGCGTTCGACAAATCCAGCGCCATCACCATGCTATGCATACCCTCGTTCTTACTTCTCTTTATTCTCTCCACCATATTCTCAACAGCAGTCGATGTGTCCAATCCCGCCCTGAAGCCAAATTGGCAGGGCGAGAACTTCCGTCCTCTTTCACACCACACCTGTACTCTTCCGCTGAGAAGCCGGTCAAAAGTTCGCCCTAACGCGGTCAGCAAGCTGATCGGCCTTAGGCTACTATCCTTCTTAGGAATCCACACAACCTTCATCACCTTCCATACTGCAGGGAAATACCTCAGCCTAAGGCATGCGTTGAGTATATCCGTAAGATCTTCGCTTATTAGGTTCGCCACGTGTTTCATAACCTCATTAGGTATGCCGTCTGTTCCCGTCGCTTTGTTGTCTTTTAATCCTTCCATTACCTCTTGTACCTCCCTCACCGTGAAGTTGGGCTGCTCCGGTCCCCATCCTTCATCTCCGTCCTCCCTAATGCAGCGTCTACCCATGGTGTCTTTTCCCCTGTCATCGTTCGGGAAGTACTTGTCCAGCAGGTATCTGCTGGTTTCGTGCTTCCCCTCGGTGTATGTGCCATCCTCCCTCTTAGCCGTGCCCGGTATTTCCTCTGCCCTTTCTTTCCTCAGGAGCCCAAACACTCTGTTCCACGGTTTCTCCGATTGCAACCTCTCGACCCTTTCTTTCAGCCACTCGATTCTTGCCCTTGCAATCCCCCTCTTGTACTCATTCCCCTCTCTCCTAAATATACCCTGTTTTCTGATTCTTTCATCCTCTATTCTTTCTTCCTGGTACTCCCTCCTGAGTTTCCTCACTCTTCTTCTCATCCTACCCAACTCATCATTCCACCATTCTCTCTCCTCTTGCTCCTCTTTTGTACTCCTGGGTATTGCCTTGCGACACGCCCGAACAATCAAGGACTGGAGTTTCCCCGCTTCTGCTTCTACCTCCTCACTGCTATCTATTTTCCCCATATCATATGTCGAGACTATCTCCTCCACCACGGCCCAATTTGTCCTTCCAACATTCAAAAAGGTCCTTTTTCGCGTTGTCGGCTCTCCGGCTATTAGGAAACGTATCACTCGATGATCGCTCAGTGACTCATCCTCGCTTACCTCCCAGTCTCTCACCCAGCTCTTGCTGCAAATGGTTAGGTCAATCCAGCTCTCGCCTCTTCCACTAGAGAACGTCGCCAGGCTGTTCGCATCATTCTCAATCTGATATCCCTTCTCCACTATCCAGTCCAGTACTTCCTCTCCTCTTTCATCCGTCACCATTCCTCCCCATGCGACATGCTTGGCGTTGAAGTCCCCGAGGATGATCTTCCCGCCTGCCCATTTATCAAAATTCCTTCTCACCTTTTTCCATTCATCATTCCTCCTCCTTCCAGGTTCCTCATACACATTCATTATCTTGACATCCTGCCCATCTTGCATCCTTAATATCACTCCGACCCCATTTATGCTCCTCACTGCCATGAGGGCAGAGCTGTCTATCTTTGTCCTTATCCATGTTCTGACCTTGGTACCTTTACCCCCGTCATGTTTATGCCACCCTTCCCAGTTCCCCTCTCTCTGCCACGGTTCCTGTAAACATACTATATCCGCCCCTTTTTCCTCTGCCATACCTCTTATGAGGTGTGTGGCCTCCCTGCCCCGTCCTGCGTTGAATTGCAGGACTTTAATACTCTGTCCGCCTTCTGCTAAGCTCTACCCTCCTCATATATACCGGGCATTTCGGGTCTATCGCCGGATGTCTTCTTTCACTTACCCCCGCCCTTTTGCAGTTTATGCAGTCAAGTGGCCGGATACCCAAGCACTCCTTGCCTTCGTGTCTACCTCCACATTTATTACATACCGCCGTCTCCGTGCAGTGTTTAGCAGTATGTCCATAATGGCACCATTTGTAGCATACTGCTACACTCGCATGTTCTTCCACAAATATTCTCGTTAAATCAATAAATATAACTCCCACAGTCATCATCTTCCTAAACAGTTTCGCTCCTACTTCCACCACTATGTTCTCCTTCCAACTATTCGTCCTACATTCTCTCCTGCTTCTCACAATCATCCCCTCCCAGTCCTCATCATTCGTCTCATTATTCAAATCCAAGTTTTGTTCCCTTATCAGCCTCGGTAGCTCTTCATCCTTATATCCCTTTTCCACCCCTGTAAGAAGTAGCGACGGTTTCCTTCCCTTAATTTCCTCAACTCTCACCCTGTCATCATTTTCTATCGCCCTTTTCACTCTCTCCCTTTCTTCCACGCCCTTACTTTCCAAATATAGCGTACCTCCCTTCACTTTCGTCAGGCCCAGCACGTCATCCGCACATCCTTCCTTCTCCAGACATTCCTTGATGATCCTAGCGGCCGTCCTCTTCGCTTCCTCGGTCATACCCTCTACCTTGATTTCTTGTATCCGCGTTGGCGTTGTCCATCCTTCACTTGGTTTTGGCCTCTCTCCTCGCATGGGTATGCTGGTCATATCAGCGTAGGTTCTAGGTCCATTGTCGCCCCTTCCCCTCCTTTTTCTACGCCTAGTCTGCTGGAACTGTCCTCCCTGTTCAGAATCAGTTTCCATCTCCGTATCGAAACCCTCCTCGTTAGCCGTCGACACTGGTGCCTCCATTTCCTTTCTTCCTTCCCTCACTCGGCTCCCAGTCGACTCGTCCCCTCTTCTAATTACCTCCGCTTTCTTCCTGTTAGTAATCATTGCCCTACCCATGTCTTCGATGGTAACATTCATTCTTCTAGTTTCCTCAACCAACCCCTCGATCACTACTTTCATCCCATCCATCTCGTTTAGTTTGTCCTCACATTCCTCTACTCTTCTTTCCATCACTCTCATTTTAACTCCATCACCTTTCATCCTTCCAACTTCCAACATAATGTCTTCAATCCCTAGTGCCATTTCCTGCAATTTCTGAGTAACGATCGTCTGTTCATCTTTATTGAACTGAATTTTACCGCCCGCGTATCTAGTGGTGGCCTGCCTCACGGCGTCCATGCACTCCTAGATCCTCTCCCATCTCGAGCTAATTATGTCCTCTTCTGCTTCTTGTTGTTCGCCTCCTTGTCCTCCGTTATCCTCTTCCTCACTGAATTCCAGATCCCGTTCTCCCTCTTTCCCAGTTCCCTCCCCTTCGTCATGCATGGTAGATGATAGCTGGATTGCTACTATCTCTTGCAGCTTTTCCACCGACTTGTTCATGATGTCAGTCATAGCGTTCTGCATTGCTCCGGCTGCCTGATTTACGAGTTCTCCCAGTACCTTTTCTGTTCGTTGCATCTTGTCCCTTTCTCTCTCCGCCTCTGGTGATTTCAGCTCCCCGGCTTTCGGGAACCTACCGTGCTCCCGGTAGAATTCGTCGATCCGTACTTCCGACCTCGTTCGCTTCCTCGTACTTGCACCGTGATACATAGCACCGTGATCCATTTTAAAATTTTTATTACTTTGTTCCATATTTCATCCCACGAGTAGCTAGGGAAATAAAAGTTCACCCCCGCAGAGCCCCGCATACAGGGGTGAATTGGTCTATTGGAATGCATTTTAGCAAGATTCAGTTTTGTTCAGATTCCAAGTTAGCTTTATCATGGGTCAAGGGGGAATCCAGTCAATAGAACACATTTGTAGCGAACCATACATCTTAAATTCAGGGTATTACTGAACATCATCAATCGTTTCACGTAGGTTCAGAAGATAATGCTGCTGATATAATTTAAAGAGGTGCAGATCCAGGAAAATTGAAATCATGAAAATTATGGAAGCACGGTCCTAGCTGGTTGGCTTCAGATGAAGAACTTTGGAAAAGGACTGACGATTTCAAATGTGAGGTAGTTCCGGACCGAAAAGTTATAAAACTTACGTTTTTTGTCGAATTTTTGCTGAATATATTTGAAAGATATTCTGACTTTTCGAAATTGCAAAGGGTATGGGATTATGGTTTGCGTTTCATTAAGAACTTTTACACGGTTAGATAGATTACTTACAATAGAAGAACTTGAAAATTCTTAAAATAATTTGATCAAATTGGCAGAAAGTCCATTATTTAAAATGAAAATTAGGGCTCTGAAGAGAACGGAACCATTGCATAAGTCGAGTAGACTTGCATCTTTGAACTGGACGAAGACGGAATAGAGTTGGCGGACGCTTAAAAGATCAAAAACACCTAATGGTACTTTTAATGAAGCATATCATCACAGACCTAATCAACAAATATTAACACATAAAACACCTACACTTGGGAACACAAACTCTTCTTTCTCTAATCAGGCCTAAATATTGGATATGGTCTGGACGGAGCACTGTTAGAAAAATAATCCAAAATGTATAATTCATTTTCGTGCAAAACCTAAACATTTTCAGTACATTATGGAAGACCTTCCGAAAGCTAGAATAACTCCTAGTCGTTCATTCTTAAACTGTGGAGTAGATTATGTGGGACTAATTGAAATCAAGGTACATAAACTCAGAGGTTCACTAATTTGTTTTTCCACAAAGGCGGTTCACCTAGAGCTGGCTTTTTTATCGAGTACAGAATTGTTTCAGACGATTTATAGCCAGGAGAGGGTTGATTTGGTATATGTATTCTGACAATGGTACCAGTTTTGTTGGTGGTTACAGAGAATTAAAAGGGTTTTATGATTTTATGAAAGCTAAAGAGACTATGATAAAATGGCACTTCATACCACCACGTGCAACAAATTTTGGCATACTTTGGGAAGCAGCAGTAAAATCAGAAAAATTTCACATTAAATGGGTATTAGTTAAAGAAAACTTAATATTCGATGAATTTCACACAGTCATTGTGCAGGTGGAGGCGTGTCTGAATGCTCGTTCTTTAACACCCCTCTCAATGATCCTGTGAACATGAATGCACTCACTCCTGAACAATTTCTCATCGATTCAACTTCACTAGCAGCTCCATATGAAGTACTGAGGTACCAATATGCAAGTCTAATCAAGGAATATTTCCACTTATCACAAATAGTTCAACATTTTTGGACCAGTTGGTCCAGAGAGCACTTGTCAAACCTACAGGGACGTGTTTAATGGCACTCCACATCGAAAAATTCAAAGGGTACAAACCGGTAATATGGTTGTCATCAAGAAAGACAACTCATCACCACAAAAATGGTACGTAGCCAGAGTCGCAGAAGTTCTTGCTGGTGAAGATGACGTAGTTCGAGTAGGGACAGAACGTACTTCGAAGGGTTTGTTCAAAAGGCCCACTATCAACAAGCTTATCCATAAAGAAAAATCTTTCAGAGATCGGGAAATATAAAAGAAAATGATGATTTCCATTACTTATCAAATGAAAATTCATATTCGACTGTAAAACTAAATCCGAAACACCTTTTTCGAATCACCATTTGATGTCATACTAGTAATCACGTGACGAGTATGAAAATCAATTTTCAGGTTGTTGGACATGCACAATAGATCACCCAAAAAAAAGTTCTATTTCTCCAATAACGAACATTTTTTCTGGGATTACATTCCATGTCTTTGTCACTGTACAGTTATTTTATGAATGAATGAAAATCATGCCCAATCATATTGTAAAAAATTCATGAAACGTAATTTGGTATCTTGCATAATAAATTACAAACGGAATGTACAGCATGAGATCTTTTTATCTCAGTATGATAATGGTCTCTCACTCTCAGTTCACTATCTGTGAATGGCTCATTACAAACTCTACTTCTATCAAAGAAAACTGTTCTTTCTCTTTTGGGTTCAAATCATATTCAAATTTTGTGAAAAATTTTTCGGCTGTTAACTGTGTAATGTTTATATTTTCCCTTCCGGAATATGTTCTCTTGGTGACTGAAGTACGTGCCCAAGTATGAAAATAGCGGTTTTATTACGGAATAAAACTCCAATATATCCGCTTCTATACGGGGTGGGGCACCGAAAACGAAACAGACCGAATGTCTTTAAAACGCATGTGTTGTGAAGAAAATGCATAAACACGTCGATTTTTAATCCAAAGGGGACATCTCTCTATCATAACATCAGCTGTCATACCTCTCCCCCCACCCATTGGTCACTATCGTCCAAACAATTTGAATAGGGTAAGTAGTAATTGTGGCACTTCATCACAAAGGTAATTTTATAAGGAAATCAGCCATGTTAATTTTCGCTACCTAACTTTCTATTTTGGAGCTCTCTTGCAGAAAAAACAACTGATCCGTATTCCAAATTATGATATTTCATTCGCAAGCTACTTTGACATAAATTTGGTGACAATGCATTATGGAATTTTTCTGAGGAAGAAACAAAATGGCAGCTTCAAAATGGTGGACAAGATTTAAAATTATGTTTCGATTCGATTCAAATTTGCTAAGTGGTGGTATTCATGGTCGGAAATTATAAATTGTTTGTCAATGCAAAAAACAAGATGGTGGCACCAAGATGGCGAACGAAATTTGTTATCATGGTCCGTCTCGACCACCATCTTGTTTATTGTATCGACAAAAAAATCATAATTTCCGACCCTGAAAATCCCCACATACTAATTTTTATTCGAATAGGACCATAATTACAAATTTCGTTGGCCATCTTGGAGCCACCATCTTGATTTTTTGCATTGACAAACAAGTTTTAATTTCCGACCCTGAAAACCAACACTTATCAAGTTTAAATCAAATTGAAACATAATTTTAAATCTTGTCCGCCACTTGGAGCCAACATTTTGATATTTCTTAGAAAAATTCCATAATGCATTGTCACCGGATTTATTTCAAAATATCTTGCAAATGAAGTATCATAATTTGGAATACGGATCAGTTGTTTTTTTCGCAAGAGAGCTCCAAAATAGAAAGTTAGGTAGCGAAAATTAACATGGCTGAATTCCTTATGAAATTACCTTTGTGATGATGTGCCACACTTATTACTTCCCCTATTCAAATTGTTTGGGCGATAGTGACCAATGGGTGGGGGGAGATGTATGACAGTTGAGGTTATGATAGGAATATGTCCCCCTTGGATTAAAAATCGACGTGTTTTTGCATTTTCTTCACAACACATGTGTTTTGAAGACATTCGATGTTTTGTTTTCGGTGCCCCATCCTGTAACAAATTTTGTTAATTCATTATCGTATGTACATAGTAAGTACATCACAGAAACAGATGAGTGAGATTCGTGTTTAAATGTCATATTCAACGAGTATGAGTGTGGCATGAGTGACATGAGTCTGATATCTGTGGAAAATGATGAATTGATGCCCACGCAAAACGATGTTGAATCTCATTGTGAACACACACACTGTTCCTTTCCGTGTTTCGATGGAGTCAGTCAGTTTCACATATGAACATCCAATCAGTGGACTATATTTATTGATGTTCAGCTCAAGAAACAAATTTTCATCACGACGCCGACGCCACCCTGAAATATAAAATTAAATTATATAAAACAACATAACATCCAAAGAATTCAATATTCCCTTTGATTATTCTGAGTATTTATGGCAGCTTCAAATGATTCAACGACCTTCTGCCCACCCTTATCGAACGACATAAGTTCAGTGTGAACATCATTTCCACCCTGTAGCTGACAATCCGACACTTGGAGGCACTTCTGATCATTTGATCCCCATCACTAAGTTCAACACAGGCATTATTCCTACATTGCAGACATCTTTTGTGAGAGTTACTTGTGTTGTTGGAATTATTGTATTAGATCAATTGCATGTGTACATGGGAGTTGAAGCAGCCGTATCTCATACCACTCGTTTCACTGGTGGACCACCTCGGCAAATTTGTAGCTGGTGTGAATGGATATCATCAGTAAGAGTGAAATATTCACAATCCCAGAAATACATTTTTTATGTTTTCAACAACTAACTCGATAAAAAACTAATAAGGAAAGGAAAGGAAAAGAAAGGAAAGGAGTTCAGTGGAATTTGCTTGAATGTCGTGTCACATAAAACTACAACTATGGCATTGTTAGGAGAGATATGCCATGCCAGATCGCAACAGGTCCTTATATTCATCGCATATGAACTGTTTCACAAACTTAATAGTTTGTTAACAGTACACATGAAGGTCATGCATGACTATCAGTGAAGAAAAATGGTTTTTGTATGTACTCTGTGAAAAATAAGTTTGAGAACACATGGAAGTCGAACCTGTAGATCACTCATATATACTGAAAAAAAAACAGCACTCATTCAAGTACGAAGCCTAACAACGACGAATTATGTTGTTGTTATTTTACGGAATCAATTTCTCCAGATCAGGTATATAAATATTAAAACATTATAACACTCACACACATCAACTTGACTTGAGACACATGGACGCCGTCAGTCCTCCACCATTGCCGGAAGTCGAATCTGAACGACGAATGAACTGATTTGAAATTTGTTCGCGGTCAAATGAAGGGAAAATTGACAAGGATAAAACGTTATTTCGAATAGTTAGATTTATAAAAAATTTACGATACTATATATCTACAATAAATTCAATTACAAAAATTTTAACCCAATATAAGTAAATCTACTTCAAGTATATTGAGTCAAGTCGGAAGAGCAACTAGTACTAACGTCCCGCAAGCCCTGTTATCCACAGCATTGATGCAGGTAGCTTCTGGAAAAAGTAAATATGATTTTCGAGTGCTTCTCGATAGTTGAGCACGAAATTCGTTTGCGTCCCTGGAATTATGCAAGAAATTTAATCTACAACTAACGAAAACAAACCTCTCCATTTTAGGAGTAGGACAAGTCCAGACTAGTGTTAAATTCATGAAAAATCTCCATATATTTTGTAAGGTCATTTCTTATAATCAGTCGATTTCATGTTTAGTGTTACCCCGTATCACAATCTGCCTTCAGTATCTTTCAATGACAATTTCCCTCATATTATAATACAAACCAATTAAATGCCATAATTTTCTCATTTCGAACCAATGAGAACAGGACTTTTTGAAAATACTTCCTCCAGCCCGTGGTATTTTCAAAACGGTATTTCGCTTCTAGCTTTTGTTTACATTTCCATAGTTACGACAATCATTAGACAAGATGAACCGTTCTTGCAATACGCATTTAGTCCATAATAATTTAATGTATTCGTGAAATTGTCTAATCGAATATCCCTTCAAAATGTAGAATTTTCAAAATACTTTCACCTTGCCAAACTGTGTTGCTGTACAAAACACCACGAGAGCTCGCTCGACTTCTAAGCAACACAGTTTTCGTGACAGCAAGGTGAAAGAATTTTTTGAAAATTCAGCATTTTTTCGGGATATTACTACTGAAGATTCTTTGGGCATTCCAAGCAATCAAAAAAATCAGTTGGCTGATCCAACATTCAATGTAGCAAGTCAAGTTGACATACGGTGCCGACGTTTTCTGGAATCTCTTGTGCATCGGTCAAGTAAGGTTAGGGAACACAGGTTTCAGTTCACAAAAACAGACTAGGTATAGGATGGCTAGTTGCAGGCTCTCTGAATATGTTGACGTGGCAAGGAGTAACTTCAATAAATTGTTCCCAAACTGAACATCATTCACTGAAAGCAAACTCAAAAGGCTTATTGAATAATTTCGATGATTTTTGCGAAAACCATTTCTCAGAAAATTATAAACGCGACAAACAAGGTAGATCACGGTTTCTATCCCATTCAAGGATAATTTACAGTAATTGGGATACGGAGCTTTATTCGGAATATAAAAAAGTTATGGCCGAATATGAATCATTCGGTCACATGACTGAAATTGAGGATGATCAGGGAGACCAGGGAACCAATTATTGTTTACCACATCATGCTGTAGTAAAGAATACTAGTGTACATTTGTTTGAAATTTTTATTGTTTAAAATTATTTTTTCCGTTAACCAGCTGTCATCCACCTACGAACGACAGCCCTCAGAAGTCGAAACTTATGTGAGCTAAGGATTAACGAGGTCTTACCTTTTAACGTGCGATTCCTAGCACGAGACCAGTGACCATGCTGGGAATCGAACCCACGTCCCTCTGACTGATAGACTAGCGCTCTACCATCATGACCACTGCGGCCCAACTAAGGTTCGCGTAGTTTTTGGTGCATCAATAAAAACTGATTACGGTATATCTCTGAATGACGTACAACATTCAAACGACTTATTTTCGATAATTGTGAGATTTCGAAAACACCAATTTGTGATTGCAAAAATTAATAGAATGATTCTAGTTCAAGAGAACCAACTATGCTTTCAACGAATCTTCTAAAGATCAGAACCCTCTAATGATGTCAAGTGCAATGAAATGAATCATGTGGTTTTTCGTACTGCTTCAGCCCCTTACCTTGCAATAAGATGTTTGTATCAGTTAGGGGTTGATTGCGAAAGACTCACCCGCTTTTCAGTGATGCTATTAAAAACAATTTTTATGTCGATGATTGCTTGACAAGCTGTGATGACAAAACCAGTCTACTACAATTACAACGCCAATTATCTGAAATTCTGTCTGGTGGTGGATTCGAGTGGCGAAAGTGGCTCTCAAACAGACAGGAACTAACTGAACAGTTTCAAGTTCATGACTTATACAGTCAAGCACATTGAACATTGGTGAAAATGAGGCCAATTAAACGTTCCAAACAAAATATCATTCAATATTTCATTGCCGATTTAAATAATAAACAAGCAGTCACTAATAGAACAATATTATCGGTAATATCCAAAATTTTCGTTTCCTGGATTTGCTAGGGCCGATCATTATTGTTTAAAATTGTTTAAAAAAAATAAAAATTGTTTAAAATTGTTTTTTCCGTTAACCAGCTGTCATCCCCCTACAAACGACAGCCCTCAGAAGTCGAAACTTGTGCGAGCTAAGGATTAACGAGGTCTTACCTTTTAACGTGCGATTCCTAGCACGAGACCAGTGACCATGTTGGAAATCGATCCCACGTCCCTCTGATTGATACAGTAGCGCTCTACCATCATGACCACTGCGGCCCACATGCCAAGTTATTTATCAGAACTCTGATGCAAGAAAAAATCGGATGGAATATGAGTTTACCACACAGCCTACATACCTATTGGATTGAATTTCGTGATAGCTTAGAACGCCTCAATTCGATCAAAATACCAAGAAACGTAGCATCACCAGGCGTATGGAGCCTGTGTATACAGTGCATTCTATTGAAAACGAGCCACCCTAAATAACTGTTGGTACAATGATTTTCAGGAAAAATAAAAATACACGTCAATAATAATATACAGAGAGACACATTTTGACATATTCACATTTGATCTAACTTTATCTATCGCACCCCAAGAGCATCTAACCAATTTTTTTAAATGGATCACCCTGTATTGTTTCGCATTATCAGATGCTCCGTGATGGTCAGATGCTTATGGTTCGGGAGCTAAAAATTATTTGAGTTGAAAACGAGCCACCCTGAATAAGTTTTGAAACAATGATCTGCAGTACAAATAAAAAAACAGGTCAACAATTATACAGGAGGTCACATATTGAAATATTCGTTCTAGAGACAAATATGGAGGTAATAAATCGGAAAAAGAGATTTTTTATTGAATTCATGAATCAAGATTTGATGACTTGACAATGGGAAGAAACAAATTTTCTACAGTAAATTGTTCAAAAACGTTTCCACCAACTTCCATGCATTGGTGCAAACGAGCTTCCATCACATGGTTGAGAATGCCGGGAGTTATTTCTCTGCAGTGCCTCATGATATTCTCTCTCAAATCTTCTAATGTTGTTGATTCTATCTCATACACTTCAGACTTCAAATGACCCCATAAAAAAAAAATTAAAGGAGAACCGAAGACCTTGGTGGCCATTATGTAGGATCTCTTCTTCCAATCCAGCTACCAGAAAAATGATCATCCAAAAATTGTCACACTTGAGCTGCATAATGAGGAGGTGCACCGTCATACTGAAAAACTATTTCGTTTTCGAACTAATTCAAATTCTCCTCAATTGTCCTATTGATCCACGGTATTAATCGATTCTCCAATATATCCAAATATTTCTCACCAGGCAAATCATCATCGATAAAAAAAGGTCCTACGATGTGGTCACCTAAACTTCGTGCCCAAACATTCAGTTTTTGAAGTCGTTGGGTATGAACTTGACGGTATGAATGAGGATTCGTATCACTCCAATATCGACAATTTTGCCGATTGACCTCTCCAGTCAAACTAAACTTACTTTCATCCGAAATACAAGAGATTCTGATGCAAGTTGATCTGTTCAGTGAGACTTTCACAAAATTTGTTTCGTCTGTCTTAATCATCTTCGTTTAATTCATGAACTAGTCTAATCCTATATGGATGAAATTTGTACTTATGAAGGATTCTGAAAATATTTGTACGACTGATTCCTGATTGTCGAGATAACTCAGTAAGAGATTGCATATTTTCCATTAGTCCAACGTGCCCTAAAACTGCTTTTCATTGTTAATAGATCCAGTTTCCATAAATTTTTGTTCAATAATTCCGAAACGTATTTGTGTCCTACATTTCTTCCTGGATAATTATCATTGAATATACAGGCAGCAGCTTTAGCACTCTTTCCACTCTGGTAGTAGAAACTATTTCAATCCTTCTCAAGAATTCACGGAAACAAAAACACCAATTGTTACTTCACCTGGTAGGTGAATAGGAAGAGAATATCGAATTCAAACTTAACTAGGAAAAATGAGACTTTTTTGAAGTATACTTCAAAAAACTACCTATGAAACCTAGATCAGATTGGCTTCAATACAATTACTTACAATGTCAAAAATATGAGTACGAGTCTATCGACGAAACATTGTCAGAGCAACGCGAACAACGATGGTTCATCATTCTTCAATGGATCCTGTTTTCGATTAATTTGATAAATTTTCATCATTGAACAATCTACAACGGGTTGTTTCATATAGTCCAAGATTCATCAATAATTCAAGAAAAATCAATGATAGAAGGCTCTCTGAAAATTTATCTGTCAATGAAATACAAAGGTCCTTGAATATTTTAATCCGTTTGTCACAAAAGAATGCATTTTTTCGAGAATTTCACAACATGGCATAAAAAATCATTGCACAAACTAAGTTAGTTATTGTCATATGTGGACAATGAGTCAATACCGCGAGTTGGCGGTAGAACTCAAAAGTCGATGGCAGAATGCGATAAAAAACACCCAATAATTCTATCGCCAAAACAGAAATCAACAAAATTGATTTTTATTCATGAACATAAACGACTACTTCATTGTGGTCCTCCAATGTAACTTCCTTCAATAAGAGAGGCATTGGCCTTTATCAGGACGAAACATTGAACGAGACCAAAAACGGATCAATATTTGATGGGTAATTTACCTGAAAGCAGAGTATCGATTATGCTGGACCTTTTCTAGTGGAAGATCATTCCACTAGAGGGGCAACATTAACAAAGGCACACGTGTGTTTGTTCATTTGCATGGCAACTAGGGCGATACACCTAGAATGTGTGTATGATAAAATTTACCAGAAAAAGATGATTTTGAATAAGTTATACTCGAAGAAAAGCAATTTTATATTTTTAGGAACAGTAGAATACAACATATATTCAACAACAACAACTATATCCACGGATACAAATAAAATATAAAAAATAGAAAATCATTATTTTTCCCAACACTCCCCCAAAATAATTATTTTCCAAAATCTTCTGAAACGATTCCCAAACAATTCTTCAACTCCTGGAACCTGGGAATTGGTAACGGTTTGGTGAAAATATCAGCCAACTGATTTTCTTCTTGGATATGGAAAACTTTCAACTCGATGTCATTTTTCTCTTTGATAAAGTGAAATTTGATAGTAATATGCTTGGTTCTAGTCAAAGCTTTTCCATGGCTATTTTCAATCATCTGGACTGCACTTTGGTTATCAATATAGAGTGGAATTGGTTGGTCTTCATATGCGCCAATCTCCATTGATATTTGACGAATCCAAAGTAGTTCTCTGGTAGCTTCACATGCAGAAATAAATTCAGCTTCTGCTGTAGATAAGGCTTCGGTGGGCTGTTTCTTTGAACCCCAACTTACAGCTTCCCCAGCATATTTAATAACATATCCACTTGTAGACTTTCTACCTTCTATGCCACCTCCAAAATCTGCATCAGTGAAAACTTGTAACAGTTCCTTACTTTGAAACATTATTCCATGATCCAAAGTTCCTTTCAAATAAGAAAAGATTCTTTTGATACCATACCAGTGACAAATTTTTGGCATTTCCATAAATCGGCTCAAATAATTTACTATGAATGTGATATCCGGTCTTGTAACTGTTGAAACGTACATCAGACAACCAATAGCCTGTCTATAGGGTTTATCAATGGCTTCCGGTGAATTTTCTTCATCAGTATGCAAAGCTCCGGGAGTTGAAACAGAATTCGAATTGGACATGTTAAATTTCTCCGACATTCTTCTAACATATTCAGCCTGATTTATGAATACAGAACCTTTTCTTTTGATAATATTCATCCCCAAATAAGATTCTGCTAAACCGTGGGTTATTTCAAATATGTTATTGAAATCTTTTAATAAATTTGACATATCACTGACATTTTCACCGACAACTAAGCCGTCGTCAACATATAAAGTGATTGATATTTTTGTTGGTGATTTTCGTATGAAAACACATGGATCAGATTTGCATATATCAAAACCTTGATTTTTCAAAATAGTACTATACTTTTTATTCCATTTTCTTGGGGCTTGTTTGAGTCCATAGAGACTTTTATATAGTCTGCACACTCTATTTGATCCGTCGTAGGCTTGCGGTTGTAACATATAAATTTCCTCGTCCAAGTCTCCATGAAGAAATGCGGTTTTTACATCAAACTGAAGAAGATGGAAGTTTCCTCTCGCTGCCATAGCCAGAACTAGTCTTATTGAATCACACCAAGTCACAGGACTGAATATTTCTCCGTAATCGATTCCATACTCCTGCATGAAACTTCTTATCACCAATCTTGCTTTGAATTTAGTCAGGTTTCCATCTTTATCTTTCTTCAATCTGAACACCCATCGACATGATAAAGGTTTTTTATTTAGAGGAAGGTCAACTAACTTTCAGGTTTGATTTTTAATTAAAGAATTAAACTCTTCCTCCATGGCAAATTTCCAGTTTGCATCATCCAATGCATCTTGAACATTTATTTCCACCATGTCACCTATCATCGCTAATACTACGTTCGTTTCGTATTTCTTTGGCATATTCAAGTCTTTTTCTTAAATTGTACCGTGGTGCGATTTCCAGTCGATTGTGTTCATTTTCTTTATTTTGATTTGTGGTCGTTTCATCTACTTTATCTTCCTGTTCTTCGATGTTGGGTGTTTGTAAAAAAATTTCATCAGTTTGCCCAATTTCAATCACAGCTTCGTTCGTCTGATTTATATGTTTCTCAGGGACATCGAAAGGTAACAGTTCTTCACCGTTTTCTTGGAACATAACGTCTCGTGCAAATTCGATTTTGTTAGTAGAAGGTATAAAAATACGGAAAGCTTTAGTTTCTTCTCCGTATCCAACAAAATACCCCTTTTTGCTTTTCATATCAAATTTGTGACGTTTCTGCTTTGGCACATGGACATATATAGTCTCACCAAATATTCGCAAACAAGAAATGTGGAAATTTTTGTTAAACCACAATTCATTTGGCGTTTTACCATCAATAGAACTTTTTCCGGTCATATTGGGAATGAAGATTGCATAATTGACGGCTTCAGCCCAAAAATTTGTGTCTAGCCCTTTTGAGTGAATCATTGTTCTGGACATTCCGACTATTGTTCTCATATCTCGTTCTGCACGGCTATTCTGTTGTGGTGTATAAGGAATTGTAAGTTGCTGTCGTATGCCATTCATCTCCAGAAGGTCTTTTACTTCTTTGTTCACCATTTCTGTGCCATTGTCACTTCTTAGAATTTTCACCTTGTTTCCTTTCTGATTTTCTGAACATCTCAGGTAAATTTTGAGTTTTTCTTTCGTTTCACTCTTATTCTTCAGAAAATAAACAGTTCGATAATTGGAAAAATCGTCCTTCAATAGCAAGAAATATTTTGAACCTCCAAGAGATATCTTCTCCATTGGCCCGCAAACATCCATATGGATATTTCACAAGATGATTCAGCTCTACTCAAACTTGGCTCAAAAGGCAATCGATGTTGTTTTCCCATAATACATGGCTCACAGAAAAACTTTTCTTGGCTGTCAATGAAATTGATGTTGTTTTTCTTTAAAATTCCTCTCACATGAATAATATCTTGATGTCCTAAACATTCATGCCACGTTTTGATGTGATCTTGCTAACATTTAACATTGATGGGCAGTTCTCAATTGATTTTCCTGCTCTTCGACTTCAAACATTACGTAAAATTTATTTTTCCTTTCACCAATGGCGTAAATTTTTCCAGTTTTTACAAATTTGCAGATTTCATTATCTGATTGCATTTCATAGCCTTTGTCCAAGACCGTCCCAGCAGAAAAAATATTGCATTTAAACTAGGAACGAATAAGACACTCTGAATACCAGATGGAATCCAAGTTTGGCCATTGAAAGTTTTGATATTTATGTCGCCTTTACCTAATGCACTGATGCAGGAACCATCTCCTATTTTAATGGATTTGGGCATCGAAAAATTTTCATAATTCAAGAACCAGCGTTTTGTGTTTGACATATGATCACTTGCTCCGCTGTCAAGGTACCATTTCATTTCCAGAACATCGGAACTATTATTCATCAGAGCAGCAGAAATCAAAGCATTTCTTTGAGGATGATCTTGTCTTGAATGTTGTTCTTTCTTATTACGGAACCAACAATCTTTCAGTACATGATTTCGCTTTTTACAGTAATAACAGAAAAGCATGTTATTTCTCTGGTAATTTTTGGTTGAGTTGTAATTTCTATTTCCAGATTTGAAGGAATTATTCCACTTTTTATGAGCTGTAAGAGCATTTGCTTCTGGGGTGTTTTTTCCTTCTCGACATTTAAGTATTTCTTCTTCTAGTAGTAAGCGACTGATCAGATTGTTCAAGGTTTTCTGGTCTGGAACGATAGAATCCTAGGCAAAAGCTGGAAGGTAGAAATAATTACGAAACATGGAGATTCCAAGTCGACATCATCCTCAAAAGTACAGGGAACTATAACGTATCCATTGGGATAACTCCGAAACCCAACGAAGTACAAAAAGCAGAATATGAAAATTGCTGAAGAAAGACATTAATGCACAAAGAATTATTATCACCAGTGTTACCGAATAAGTTCTTTCATTGATAACCCATTGTAGAAATGCTGATGAAATGTTCACCAAACTGGAGATCTTATATGCCCAAAGGTCAGAAGCCACTGTCCATGTCATACAACAAAAATTTTACGTATTCACATTCGAAGAAGCGGAGTCGATGTCCACGAATATAACCAGACTAGAAAAGTTGGTGCATGAACTCAAGGTTCTTGGAGAGAAGATTCCGGATTCCATGGTGGTCACAAAAATTTTGATGATGCTTCCAAAAGAATATTCCCACTTCCAAAGTGCCTGGGATTCTGTCGTTCCAGACCAGAAAATGTTGGGAAAAATAATGATTTTCTATTTTTTTATATTTTATTTGTATCCTTGGACATAGTTGTTGTTGTTGAACATATGTTGTATTCTACTGTTCCTAAAAATATAAAATATGACACCAGCTTCAATCAAGTCAAATACTTCGATTTTTAAGTGTTCCCACAAAATTTACTCTTTTACTGTTTTGGATATTCAGGGCGTTATTCCGGGCCCATAACCTGATAAAATTTACCAGCAAAAGATGATTTTGAATAAGTTATACTCGAAGAAAAGCAATTTTATATTTTTAGGAACGGTAGAATACAACATATATTCAACAACAACAACTATATCCAAGGATACAAATAAAATATAAAAAAATAGAAAATCATTATTTTTCCCAACAGTGTCAGATTTGACGACGGAGTGTTTTCTAGAGGCTTTCAAAAGATTTATTGGCAGACGAGGAAGGCCGTCAAATTAATAATCACTTAGCAGTTGACTTTATAGCGTGGCACTTTATTCCAGCGCGTTCACCAAATTTTGAAGGGTTTTGGGAGGCCGGCATAAAAATTGCTAAGTTTCATTTAAAACAAGTATTGGAAAATGCCCATTTGAGGATTGAAATTTCAATATCGTACTGGTGCAGTTTGAATCTATATTGAACTTCAGACCCCTTTGTCTATTAACCTCACTTCCTGATCAATTAAACCCTCTCACCTCTGCTCATTTTCTGGTGGAGAAGTCATTGGCAGTCATTCCGGAACCCAGTGTTATCCATATTCCAGAAAATAGACTGAATCATTATCAGAGGTTACATAATATTGTTCAGAATTTTTGGGCTAGATGGCACCGGGAGTATTTGACAGAATTACAAACCAGAGTAAGATGGAAGGAGAACGCACCAAACTTCATCAAGGAAGGCACCAATGATTTAGTTGAAGGATACAATACACCACAATTACAATGGCACATGAGACGAGTTCTACAACTCTATTCAGGAGAAGACGGAGTTGTCCAAGTTGTCTCTCTGAAGGTCAAAGGCAGCACCGTGAAACGTGCTGTCACTGAAATGTGTTGAACAACAAAATTTTCAAAGTTTACCAAGGACAACGCAAGGTCATTGTCAAAAATGACACCCATGCACCAAACATATACATGTCACTAATGACATCAGTGGAGGGTGGTCTAGAACGTGCTCAAATCTCCTACTGATATGGTTTAGAAGCGTTCAGTTTACAGTGATAATCGGCAGAACTGTGAAACTTGTTTGCAGGTTGTCACCTGTCGTGTTACGGTTGCAGAGAAATAACAATGAAGTGTGTAAAATCTTACTTATCAAATCGCAGCCAGATAGTAGAAACCTCTTTACCATAAGATGAGGAGTTCTTTAGGGTTCAGTTTTCGGCCAAGTACTGTTTTAGTTGGATATTAATAATCTGTAAAATATCAATGTATCTGGAAAGTTTACATTATTTGCAGATGACACCACAATATTTTGGCATACCGAGAACAGCAGTAAACTTTATGGGAGGATATACAATAATGTTAGCAGTCTTTGAGCATGGTGTGACTCTAATCGACTCGTCCTCAATAATCCAAAATCCAACTTATTAACTTTCCGTTGCTCAAGTGACGACATACCCAATGGATAAAATATTATTGAAAATAAATCCAACACGAAATTCTTAGGATTCTATATTGATTACAGGGTGAGGACGGCGTACTGGCTTTGAGAAATAAAAATAATCTGGGTGTTTCGTAGTCAAAGTTGTCTCAAATTTGTTGGGAGTATGTGCTGCTAGAGATGCTTATTCTCTAATTGAGTCTCGTCTCACCTCAGGTACGGCATCCCATTCTGGGGTGCTTGTAACGATATTTGCACAGGATATATTCTACAAAAAAGGGGTTTGAGTTATATTTGCAAAGCATTATTCAGTAAATATAAAATACTCAGTTAGTAGAATGTTATCGAGGAATGATCATAAAATATATTATTTGAATATTCTTAGAATGTTTCAGAATATCTTATAATATTCTATGAATGTTCTCCAGGAGTGATCATAGAATATTATTATTTGAATATTCTGGGAACTTTTCAGAATGTATCATAATCTTCTATGGATGTTCTCAAGATTTATATATGATGATGGTATAGGAAAGAGCACAGTGAAACGGCAAGTTCTTCCGATAGATTACCCCTGTGGTGAACAGGCAAGCTAGGTTAGCTTGATCAGGTTAGCTTTTTGTGTGTTAATCGCGAGCGACAATAGTTATTTTCCTAATAAACGCGGAAAGTGATTCTTTTTCGCAAGCAACTGCGGTTGAAACTTTACGACTGAATTAGGAACATTATTTTCTGTAAGACTGCATAAAGATTCAAAAATCCATTGAAAATATATAACATACAAAACTTTCAGTGAAAATCCACTAATTATTATGAATATTATTGTGAAAAACAATTTGTTGCATTCTGCAAATGAGTCAGAATAGCCGGTCTAATTAAGATATGGTAAGTCGTGACTGGTTTAAATAATATATGAGTTGTATTTGATCGTTTATACCTATGACACATCAAAATTTTACAATTTTAGCTTCAACTATGCGTAATTGTAACTATAAGAAGTATTCGTCTAAATATTATAGAAACCTCGAAAGTCATAAGAAAATGAGTAATTTGGTATTTTCTGTTTGTACCAGTACTGTCACTAAGTCTCAGTTTATCACTACCACTGATCATGAATGTGATACAGGACATGTCGATGCTGTAATGGAATCTGTAGCTCAAATGGAATCGATGTTGATGTTGGTACCAGTCATCCAAATCAATAGATCATTACAAAAATTTATTCTGAAAACTTTGTTCGGCAAATTGCTCAGGCGCGGCCTATTGGTGAACCTGGAAGCTCAAACAATGCAAACACAAATAGCTACGCTATTTCAGGAATAACTACTAATATTACTTCAAAAGCAGTTTGATATCTTGTGCTCTTTAATATCAAGAAAGAAGCATGATGCCCTTAACAGTTTGTTGAAATTACTCGAAAATTCTGAAATTGATCAAAGTAGTATTCCTTCTGATTCTCCTACTTTGTTGAAATCTCCAAGGCATATTGAATACCTTGAAGTTGTTCCTGGTATATACTTTCATATTGGTCTATCCAAAACCATAGAACATTTATTACAAGGTAGGACTCCACCAGAAAAATAGATATTCTGGAACATAGATGGACTACATCTGAGTAGTTCAGGCAGTCAAATATGGCCAATTCTATGCTCCATTCATAATATGCCATCTGGAGTAGCTTTTATAGGAGTTTATCATGGTTATACAAAGCCTGCTAATTCAAATGAATTTTTAAAAGATTTTGTTATTGATGCGATGACTTTAACTGAAAATGGTTTTAATTTGAATGGGAAAACTATTCCTTTTAGATTTATGGGTGTTGTTTGTGATGCACCTGCATAATTTCATATTTTTAATACAGTTGGACACACTGGATATTTTTCATGCACCAAATGTGATCAAAAGGGGGAATACATCAAGGGTCAAACATGTTTTCCATATAAAACATTCAGGAAAAAAACTAATAACAGTTTCAGATTGAAATCACAAAAGGAACACCATGTTGAAACTTTCATTTGAGAAATTATCATAGAATTTGATATGGTTTCTGGGTGTCATAAGTGCAGTTCGCAGATGTTCTGCAGCAATACCTATTGGATTACGACTATTTATTGTGGTCAGTCTGTTTTGGAGATGGTTCTTCAGGGAGGTTTTGTAACCTTCTCTGTCCATGCTCCGCATATCTCGGTATTGTACCAGTGGCGTAGGGCCTATTTCAATGTTAAATTGAATATGTCTATGATCTGAGCACGATGGTTCAGAGGACACCCTCCAGTTGTATATCTTATTGCCTAGAAAGTCTGAGCTGATTGTTAGATGTAGTACCTCTTGCCTAATATCAGTGCCAAAGGTTAATTGTCAGCTCCTCCCCTATCAAGTATTTGAAAAGAGTTTCACCCCTCATGTTGATGTTTGTGCTGCCACACACTTCATGGTGCGCATTGGCGTCACATTCTTTCACAAGGTGGGTGTTGTTCCTCCTGCTGAAGGCAATTAGTTCTGGCACGGCCGCTGGAGGAGGCTGTTTCGCCCCTACATCTCCAGAAAAGAATGCTAAGCAGACGATAATTTCAGTCATACTTCCCCTCTCTGGAAAATTCACATGGATTGTTGCCATGTCCTAGGTGCAGAAATCTGAAAGAATTGATGTTGTTTCTGGCTAGAATGCATGCCCTGGGTTTTACCCCATAGCAGACTGCAATTACACAGATGTGTTGCTCAGGCCGGTAACTTGACCTGTATTGGAGGTTCAGGGTTCCTGGATGAGGGCCAGATCTATCCGTACCTCTACGAATTTTTTTCAATTACGTAGGTGGCAGCCATGGCATGTTGCAGGTTTCCCTGCAAGAGTCTGACTATTGTATCAGCCATTCCCTTGTTTGCAATGCATCTTTGTCAACTCATCCAAATCTCCAGGAAGAACTCTCAGATATAGGAATCAAGAAAGTTGAAACCCATAAAAATTGTACAGAAGACAGTTCCTTGGTGGTAAGCTCTTCATACCCATCTAGGAAAATATTCGTCTATGGCGACCAATATGCAACTGTTTTTCCAAGAGTTGTTACAAAAATCCTAGGTAACTCAAATTATGATATAAGTGAGAAAATCATAAATAATATTGAAATTAGTAAACTTACATAAAATATATTTCATGAAAATATAGAATTTGGTCATGATGACACAATCATTGTATGTTCAACACAAGCAATATTAGTAATAGTAAAGCCTTGCATGAGTTTTTAAACAACATTCTGGGTCTTGGCAAGTTCACAAATTTAATTATCATATCAGAACGCAATACATATATAAACATCAATAGACTTATTTTCACCAAAGTAAATTCATTTAAACGGCAAAACAGAAGTTGTTCCATACATTTTATGTCCGATAAAAAAATAAGGGCAGCAAATTTGTCATTACTGAAAAAATAAATAAAATTATCGATCATGTCTCTATGAATCAACCCCAGATTATTTTAAAAACAGTGCGAACAAATCCACTTCCCACAGAATCTGATATTACTGTTGTTCAATCAGGTATGTACAATCTATCAAACGTAGAACAGAGCAACTCCAATCCAAACCACAAGACTTTTTTAGACCAGACACATTTTCAGAAAAGGAGCACATAATCCTAGTCTTTACACTCAATGTCCAATCGATTAGAATCAAAGTTGATGATTTATATATCCTTGAAAGCCAAAATTTTCCTCATATTGTATTACTTACTGAATATTGGTTACATCAAGGAGAACGTATACACATTCCTAATTACACCGCGATATCTAATTTTAGTAGAAGTGACTTCAACTGTGGTGGAACAATGATTCTGGTTGAAAATTCAGCTTTATTTGACTTGAAACTCACTAATGTCAAAAAATATGATGACTTTATAGTGGAAAAGCAATTCGAATTCAACTTAGCTCACTCTAGCATAGCGAATCTATTTGTATTATGTATATACAGATCGCCTAACACAAATGGTCTAATATTTCTTGAAAATCTGGAATTACTTTTACTTAAACTACCCACTAAGGCGACTGTTATTTTGACGGGTGACTTCAACATCAACTACGACGATGACACCTCTCCTTTGACCATTCAACTCCAAAATCTTCTTACTTCTTTCAACTTATGTATGCACACAAATAGTCCTACCAGGATAATACCAAGTTCTGAAAGCAAAATCGATTATGTGTGCACTAACCTAACTGAAGGAGATGTTATCTGTTCAGTTATAGCATCATGCATTTCTGATCACTAAGCTATCTGCTGTGAAGTTAAGGTTATGTATAGAAGTGTAGATTATTCAGTGAAAGCAATTGTAAAACTTTTTATAATAACTGTCTTGATGCCAAATGGAATACGGTACAACATGCCGATGACCCCTTCCTTTCATTTCATAACATATTATCCTATTGCTTTGAAATTTCCTTTCCTATGCAAAAAATAAAAATAAAAAATAGAATTGAAAATGTATGGCTGACTAAAGGAATTCGCAATTCCGCTAAGAATCTGAGAAGTCTTCATTATATAAAAAAACACAGTAGTAATAATCCTTGGTTGAATCAATATTACGTCAATTATAGAAAAATTTACAGAAATGTCATCAAGGCTGCAAAAAGAATGTATTATCATAACCGAATTTCGACAAGTAAAAACAAAACCAAGGAAACCTGGCATATTGTAAATGATCTTCGCTGTAAAAATATTGGATCAAACAATATTACCTTGGATCCTAACATTCTTAATGAATATTATTGCACCATCGCTGAGACTGACAGAAAATATTGATGAAGCACCGGATCCACTCCATTATTTGAGTGAAATACATATCACAGAACCATTTGTATTGTATCCAACTAATCTGACGGAGCTCATGGATACAATTAAGTAAGTTAAAAATAAATCCTCCTGCGGAATTGATAATATTTCAATAAATATTCTTGAAAACATGCCCATCTTCTCTCTTGAATTGTTGGTTCAGCTCATTAATGATTCTTTCGCAAAGGGATTCTACCCAAACTTTCTCAAAGCAAGTCTTGTGATCCCTCTTCATAAGGGTGGTAATACAACGGATCCCTCTAATTTTCGACCGATTTCTCTTATGCCGACCTTGGCAAAAATTATAGAAAAGCTAGTCAAAACTAGATTAAATGATTTTATCAATGTTCACAACATTCTCAATCCTCAGCAATATGGCTTTCAGCCACATAAAAGCACAGGAGATGCTGTCTTCTCCTTCCTGAGAGAAATATACTGCAAACTGAATCAGAAGGAAGTTTGCGTGGCGGTATTTTGCGACCTTTCAAAAGCTTTTGATTGTGTAAACCATCAAATCCTGCTGCGAAAACTCCAACACTATGGGTTCAGAAATCTTAGCCTTAGCTGGATGGAATCCTACCTGGGGAAGCGTACCCAAATTGTGAGAGCAGATACGTTGTCTAATACGGATTCGATTATTCATGGCGTACTACAGGGTTCTGTATTGGGATCTATCTTGTCTCTACTTTATTTCAATGATATAGCTAATCTAAAGATTGACGGTAAATTTACTATTTTTGTGGACGACACAACAATCCTCTGGCATGATAGTGAAGTAAAGAACCTGCACGCAAAAATTGTCAAGGATATTTCCGTTGTGAAAGAGTGGTGTGACGCAAATTTGCTTTCGTATAACATAAATAAAACCAGCCTCTTATCGATCAAGTGCAATCTTCCAGAGATTCAAGAAGGTACTGACATGTTCATTGAACAAAAAATGAATACCAACTTTCTTGGCATTCATCTAGATGATAAATAAGCTCAACTTCGAAATTCATATGAGAACACTAAGAAAAAAACTAGCCTCTGGTTGTTATGCCGTGCGGGTAGTGTCCAGTGAACTGGGTGTGGCCACTGCAAAAGTAGTTTATCATGCTCTGATTGAATCTCACATCAGATACGGGTTACCTTTCTGGGGTATCTGCAATGACCACAATTTCAATTCTATTTTCATCCTCCAGAAACGGGCCGTTCGCTACCTCCTCAATGTTGGACCTAGAGTATCATGTAAACCTATTTTCTTGGATCTCAAAATCCTTACCCTTCCAACTTTATTTATTCTAGAGACTGTATGTTTAGTCCACAGCAACAAATCGTCATATGAGACGGTTGTTAGTTCTACCCGCCAAAATAATAATCTAAGACTTCCCAGTCCATCATCGAATTTAACAAAAAAGTCTCTTATTTATAATGCTTTGATACTATTTAATCATCTCCCAATTACTACCAGAAGAATTATATCTCCAGTTTTATTCAGGAGATCTGTGAAAAATATTTTTATCAATGAACCATACAACAGTGTTCAAGAGTATCTAGACAAAGATTGGAATTTCTCTAACTTATCTTAATCTCAGACACTCATGCTCATTCTCTTCTCTTTTTATGACATTCGCTTCTTCGCGTAATCCAATTTTAACTACATGTAGTATTATTTTACACATGAACAAAACTGATACCTATGTTATTGTTTATTAACTATTTTATCATTATTGTACAATGTATGTAGCAGTATTTTCTCCTATGATAGGTATGCTTTTACATCATACTATTATATTTTATGATGATATTCTATAAAGAACCTGTTCTTCCTTCTTTTGACGACTCGTGTTTTTATCAACACATACTTACGCTTACCATTTTTATATTTCTTTACGTCTTTATTTTTATATGTATGAAAGCTTTGTCAATAAGAATTCATTCTTCGGACAGTAAAGTATATTTTGATTTGATTTGAAACCGAACATCACATTTTTGCTTTTTCAGACTAAAGAACTCTCATTGGTTGGTGAAAGTACTCATAAAACAATGGTGAGAAGATTAATGGATAAGATACTAAGTGACGTTGTGGAACAATTATTCAGCTAGCTTGGATTAAAAAAAAAATCTTCGTTTTGATGGTATCAGAAGTTATAATTGGTAAGAAAAAGAATACCTCCCACTATGGTCATTCAAATTATATTTTGCCGATGCTGTTTTATTAATAATGAAACACATCCATGTAATGAGGCAAACTTAGCCTGTTTGGATTCGTATTACAAATAAATAAATAACTAGAGCGGACGTAGAAGCCGCCATTAAATTTTGGCTTATAAAGTCTGAAGAAAAATATATTAATAAGTACTAGTTTTGTATTCAGCTACTGTTTATTTTGACAATTATAATTAATTTTTCATTAAAGTGGTATTATATTTTCACAAATTTTTGATATTCCTATTGATATACGGAAGGCGTCTATGATAAATATTGGAATTAAATAAATCGAACAACGTTTGAAATGTGTTTCATCAGAGATCGTATGAATGATAACAAATTATTCCAATTAAGATTGAAAATACACTTCCCTCCATATGAATTAAAACAGAAAATTTCAGCTGAAGTTGAAAATACCCCACTCGCACAAAATGTGTTTTAGTGAACAAAGACAAAATATTAGGTATAACTCTGTCGAGAAGACGGAATCTATTCGGACTGAAATTCCAAATTCGGGAAGGAAATATCGCGAATGAAAAGACTCCTAGAACACCACAAGGAGCCGAGTCGAAGTCCAGTACCTAGAGCAGGGGTTCCCAACCTTTTTGCACCTGCGTACCACTTGACGTTTTGAGAAACTTTGGCGTACCACCAGACCTAAATATTTCAAAAAACGTTGTTATAATATTTACTCTTTTATTTCATTGATTTTTGCCAATAATAGCAATAATTAACACCTCTATCAACAAGGAATTTGAAAGAGGTTGTATGTCAATTCAGAAATAATGGAGGGTATAATGCTATAGTTCCAGAATATAGCAATTTACTGTGGTATTACTAGTAATTGTCAATCGACATAAATTGTTAAATTGTTCGACCTGAAATCCTCAGATTAGATATATCGGCATATTCTTTGTCATTCTTTCTAGTTATAAAGTAGAAAATGTTTTGTTCGTGCACTTTAAATATGTTCCATTTACTCCACTTCAGCAATTTAACCGTGGTTTTTGGAGAATGTCGTGCAGTTGAGATTACAATAGATGTAAAGCTGTGACGATAATTTTTCTGTAAGTTCCGCTAGAGACTGGCCAGCTACGTCGGGCGTTATGGTTTATAATTTCTGGCATGAAGAGAATTTTATATCACAATCATCGTGCTAGTATGGCGTGCGATCATACTCGGAATAATTCTGTTCATTTCGAAAACTTGCGTGTGTATATCAGATGTCCAATATCAATCATAGCACAAGTTTACCGTTTTCGCACATCTCTGAATGTGACAACGTTGAGAGAACAAATATTTTCGACGAAAATGCTATTTTGGGAAGATGAGAATTTTTCAAAGAACTCGAGTTGGTAATGAGCTGGCATTCAGTAACTCATGCTGCAAATTAGTAGAATATTCATTCATCCTTCATGGCCAAACACATGATATAGGATAGGTCCTAATGGTCATATAGACAGATATGTCAATATACAAGGTGTTTAATATTAGATCGGCACCATTGCCAACGCCGTTATTATTGATGCTACGAATTCGGTTATATAGGCAAACTGGTGGCATTTTTGAAGGCCTTCTGGATACTGGGGATAGACAAAATAAAAAATTGACAGTCAAGTTTTCAAAATATTTCATATAATTTTTTTTCATGTAATACCCTATATTTCATCATGCATTTGGATTCATAATCACATGCTCAACAACAAAGCTTATATGACTTTCCTCTCTTAAGAAGAAAATGAGCGACTTATGTTGAAATAATTATTTCTTACACTGGTACAAATATTTCTTTGTTTTTGGCGAATAAAATCCAAACACCCAATTTTGATAGTTATACGAAGGTATTTTGTTACTAACAGTAGAATAAAATAGTATGCTCGGTACCGCGGTGGTTAGATGCCGGCCTTCTAAACTTCCGCTTGCTTTTGGCCAGGTCGTATCCTGGTAAACGAGAAAACTTTTCTCAATTTCCATAGGAGCTGATAGGCAATGTAAGTTATCTAGATGCCAATCCCGACGTCTGGTGCTTGCTTGGAGTTCGCGCCGACCATCCGGGGTGGTGCTATAGGTTTTCCGGATTTTCTCACAGCTGAAAAGTGAATACGTCACCAAAAATCAGTAATTCGCCCCGAAGCGCCACGGCAAATAATAATGATAGCCGTTCTCTACCCACACAGGCCATTCCTTTGGGTACACTCTATAAGTAATCATGAGGGAGTATTATTCTTATTATTATAGTTATGTTGAAACTTTGTTGAATTACTATTTTTGTCAAATATTCTAAAGTATATATATCTTGAATTATTGTAACTGCTGACTGTTGTATATTTGGAAATGCTGTTTTCATATCAAGAAAAATGTAATATGTTAGAATCCTATTTAGTTTGCCATAAAAATAACGTAAGAGCACTCCAACACTACAGCAATTTGTTATCCGATCGTGAATTGCCTAACTGACGATTTTTTGCTGTACTTCATTGACAATTCAGGAAAAAAAATAAAAATGGGAGAACTGAAAAACCTTTGGTAGCCTATTTTAAGGCTAAACGAAATAGGCTGCCCCACGGTAAAACACAGAAACTAACAATTTTAAATATCGACTTTTTTGTCATTTTGGATTTACTGTGTTATAATGCACCTATTAATAGTATATTATATAACAAGGGACTAAAGTAAATGTTTTATTCCCGCACGTGATGTTTATTGCCTGAGGGCTCGTAGAGCTAAATGGCGATTGATCACGTAAGGGGTAAAATAGTCCTGAGGCATATACGCTACTAAAGTTGGCACTTTAGTCCCGGAAGTGCAAAAATTAATAATATTCACAAAAATGGACTCTGATACAGCTGCGACAACTCGAGGTAAAAACTCGCAAAATGATGCATCTTCATAGAAGCTTGCACCCTAAATCGTCTGTTCCACGGTTATACTCACCCAGACAACGGGGAGACCGTGGACTTTCGAGTTTGGAGTATATAAATAATAAAATGTTACTGGATAGAGCCTGTAAAGTCATCAGGAGTTCAGATGCCCTTCTCTGCTTGGTACGTGATCATGATAAAGCAGGGATTGGAGCATTTCTCTTCAAGGCAGCAATCCGTGCAGCCGATGAACTTGGTCTCGTATTTGACTCTGGACGGACGAATCCAAACTCTGTTACCGAGTTGGAACCCGATCAGCAAAAATGCCACGTCAAACTGCGGAGTGTGAGAGGCCCTTACAGCTACATAAGGATAAGCCAAGGCATGGGATCTTCTTCAAGAACATTGAAGACCTTGGCTTATCCAGAAACCTGACATTTGCTTTTCTCAGGTCAAGTGGGCTGAAGTCGGAAACCAAGGGATTCATAATGGCCTGCCAGTATGATGTCTTCAACACCTTCGTCTACCGAAGTCGCGTGAACTACTCATTCCCCACCCACAGAAAAATACAAGCCATTAAGATTGACGTAGTCCTCCTCGACCATCAAAGTAGGACGACTGTTGTTATTGAGTTTTCAGCTCCTGGCGAAACGACCATCGTCCGAAAAGAGGAGGAGAAACGGACTAAATATCGGGATCTACTCTTTGAACTCCGCAGGCTTTACCCAAACCAGGACAGTAGTTTTGATGATAGGGATCCTTGGTGGAATGATAGACACACTGCTCTCAAACTCAAAAATCATACCGGCTTGCCATGATGCGGCAGAAAGCTTAGCCGGAAGAATGTAGAAGGCCGTAATTCTTGGTTCACTCCGCCTTCTCAAGGCACATGACTCTCGGACCCAGTAGTCACTCACCCCACGGACGTTGGGAGTATTTACTGGAGTTAATGATACACGAGCGCGCCCTCTGGCTGTGACGGAGCTCCGGAGACATGGCCTGACTGGTACATTCCTAATGGAAAAAAATATTCTTATTATTATTATTATTTACTGTTGCGCTCCAAGGCGACTTACTGATTTTAGGTGGCGTATTAACTTTTCAGCTGTAGGAAAACCCGAAAAACGTACAGCACCACCCCGAGTGGTCGGCGCGAACTCCAAGCAAGCACCAGACGTCAGGATTGGTATCTTGACAATTTACCTATATTGCCCATCGACTCCTATGAAATTGAGATATTTTTTCTCATTTTTCAGGATTCGAACCTGGTCAAATAAATGCAAGCGGAAGTTTAGAAAACCGGTATTTATAACCGCTTCCCTACCGAGCATCTTACATTCCCATGATAAAACAGTTATTTATAAACCACATACAAAAACATGGTAATTGGTTGAACTTGCTTGATTCTTTCTTTGCAAATTGTATTTACTGTGTTTTTTATGGGTACTGTTGAAAGTATAGTACCAGTGCCAACCTAGTACCCCCACTTAGTTCATACCACAACAGACGGAGTAAAAGGCGTGAAAAAATTCATCGGTTTCAGTATCTGCCAAAAAATTAGGAAATTGGCAGGTTGGTTACAGTGCATGCAAAAAGTAAGTATTGTTGAATGCGTTCAGAAATATAAAACAGACTTCGATGATCAACTTACAGACTTGAAATTCTTTAAACAAAAACTCAACAAACAAACAAAATATCAGCCAATTTGAAACACGAAGAAGATCGTTTCCACCAAGACTCATGGGAAACTAAGAGAAGTTGCGGAAGGTAAAAGTTTGAAACAATTTCGAGTTATTGTTGAGAAATTATGGACACCGAAGTTTTACATATTTCAATTTTTACAACTTTCGTGTTGAACTTTCATCGATAGAATGCATATTTCAGCCACAAATCGAAAATAAAAACACTATCCAACCCTCAACACGTCTATTTAGCTAACCCCAGCCTTCGTCCGGAACTTTCACCAAGTCATCTTGATTATTCTTAATTCACTCATAATTTGCCCTAAATTTTCAGAGCATCCACCTACCTACTGCTAAGAAATATTTTGTTTCAATAATTATTGACCCTGGTCTATCAATGCCAATAAGTATAAAAAACTTTGCACAAATTGGCCGGAGTCTTGAGACCCTTCATATTTTATTTTGATATTTCTCTGACTTCATATTTTGAGTTTGCAGGATTTTTTATTCATTACATTTTTCTTGAATCGAAGGATTTTATTATTTTAGTAAGAAGTTGTGTTTCTTTTTAACATTTAATAATCTTGATAGAGATATCATCTCAGTTTCAATAACATTCATTGAATATACATACCCATATTTATCTCCACAAAATTAATGTACCAGAAATTTTCATGCAAAAGTAATTACTGTGTTTCCAATAGGGTACTTCTGAAAATTAAAACGATTTTGAGAAATGCATGCATATTTAATTGAAAACAGACTAAGTATATGATTTTAAAATCTTGTTCAGTAAATATACTACGCTAAAACAGATTATCGCACCTGAATTCAGTTTTATTTGTTTGATCGGTTTATACATTGAAAATAAGATGTATTTTGCATCCCTCTAACCTCCAGTCCAGTGAATTTTTTTCATTAATATCAACCTCTCCTGATATTTATGTTACTTGTTACATTTGTTTTTTATTTCCGTCAACCAGCTGCACACCCTTAAGAGTACAACCCTCAAAAGTTTTCGAAAGACTTGTCCGAGCTAGGGAAGACGCAGCCCTTACCTTTTAACGTGTGATGCCATGCACGACCGATAACCATGCTGGGAATCGAACCCATGACCCTTAGGTTAAGAGACAAGCGCTCCATCACGACCATCACGGTCCATATGGCGGGATAATTTAATAAATTCGTTTCCTGAACATTTTACCCAAATGTAGGTACTATGTTTTACCGAAAGTCAGCTGAAATAATCCAGAGACTCATTAACGAATTCTGAAAAGAATAAGATTTTCCCTAAGAAGTGACTACCAGCGCAATCACTAGTACTTGGTGATCCTGAGAGACTATTGAGGTTTTTTCGGTGGTTTATGACTAAATGCAGACAAGATCCAAACTGCATCAGATATCTTATTTAGAGCGGTGAAGCAAATTTTTCAAATCGTGGGATGTGTAACAGAAATAATTTTCATTATTGAAGTAGAGATCCATTTCCTCAATCCACAAAGACAATTTATTGTCAATGTTTGATGTGGTCTATTCAGAGGCAGAATTATCGGTCCATTTTTCCACCCTGGTCCTTTGATATATTAACAAAGGTGTTGGAAAAGTTTTCCGATGATGTTGATATGAAAGCTCGTCAGATGATCAATTGCAGGATGGAGCAACAGTACATAATTGCAGTGGCCTGAAAATATGAAAATATGAGGCATTTTCTAGGATAACCTGATGCTTTGATTTACCTATTTCTAGTATGAACTTTGATAATTAATATTCAACTGATATGACAGTAGTATTCCTAGTAGGACATTATTTAACAAACTCAGAAAAATTATCATTTATGATGAAATTTGCTTTTTCTTAATGTCATTTGTGATCGAGTTGCTCACAAAGTCAATAGAAACAGTTCACCGTGGTGTGTTGGGAATTATCCTTCTTGGTATAACTGAAAACTAATTTTTCTATAACTGACATAATTTGCACCTATTTATGATGTCTTTTTTCATCTCTAAGTCTCTGCATCTTATGTAATTTTCCCTAAATATCATTCAACTCTTTCTAACTCCTGAATATGTGTATTTTTAATGAATGTTAAATTTTGAGTAGGTCCTTTCATTACCACATACACATGCATGTATTGTATCCGCAGCTTGTGTGTATGTGTGTTATAAGCAGCCCTTTTTGGTACGAGGCTAGAAACCTATCTGCTCCGTTCTAATAAACTACACATAAGGTTTTAAATCTATTAATCCTAATTTTCTATGTGGTAACTGCACTCATAAATAAAATATTATACTTTAATTGTTCTCCTTATTCTGGAATTCACCTACTATCCTACATTATTTCCGTCCTCATGAAATTGTGAACCTAATATTAGGTGATTTACTTCATTGAATAAATAATTCATTTTGAAACAATATTTCAATCACATTCTTTGGATTTAATGACATACAATATTCCCACGATTCATTACACATAACAGAAAATGGCAAAATTGAATTTTTTGGTGATTCGACTCTTGTCTCTACCAGTTAACAAGGATAGTTTCAAAATTGAGGAAATGATTGAAATATTATTAGAGGGGTGCTCAAACTGAACAGTTATTTTGAGGACTTCGTGGACATACTGAATAGGAAATATAGATTTGAGAAATCTATTCGTAATTTTTCCACTTTAGGAAAAAGTTAAAAAAGAGGAAAACCCTCCTAAATATATGGTTATCCTACACAAACCTCGAGTTACTTGAATTTTTGACAGCATTTCGAAAATACTCAATACTACGAAGATGATATACAAAACTTCGCTCAAGTTACAAAGATAAGAAAGAAAAAAGTCGAGGGCTGCGAGAAGAATTAGGTGAGTACGGTTTCAAGTAGCACATTGCCGAGATCTGAAATATCGAGTGTGGCCCAGCATGCTTTGAATCACGACCACCGATTTGATGACACAGGTTCGGAATTATTAATACAGGTTCATGACCATAGACTGTATATTGCAGAATGTAAAAAAAGCATTAATGCGAAAGAGGGACCAGTTCCATTCTGACCCTTACTCATGTTCATAGTACAATGTTCAATAAAGGTTCATTCTCTCCAAGAAGTCATTGATTTTCAAGAATATATATCATCAAACCCATAACAAATTAGGTAAATTTTTTAGCTAGTAAATTCTGAAATATCGTCAAAATTAAGTAAACATTAAAAGAATTTGATATATCAGGCGATAATAACTACAATTAGCCATTCAGATAAGCAGTATGAATACGTTCAGAATATCAAGATTAGTTGTTATGGATCAAAAGTTGCCTTCATGAAAATGTATTCATTTTTACTAAATTTAATTCATTCGACCTGAGCTAGATTCCTTTGAAGAACAAACTAATGATCTACAAAATGGTGTTTTAACCTGTCGTTATGTATACTTCAGCAGCCTGGGGATACACTAGAAAGTCAAATATTCTAGATATTGAAAGACTACAGAAAAGAACGCACACTCAGAGAGTATTCGAATGGGCGGAAGCTTACGAAAACCCGCTTCTGAGGACCGCAGTAGATTATATTGACGACCCGACTCGTTTCAAACGAACTAAGCATTCTGCAGACTGACGGGTCTATCCACAGTTTCATGTTGCACTGATAATAATTATGAAGCTCTCATCAGATTCAGAATTCCTCAGTCAACCATTTCGAGCCAATGCAAAAGTGCAGTGTTTTCACCGGTTCAATCAACACCATGTCACTGTCAAATTAAATCGAATGTGAATGTAGAATAAATTAAAGATTGAGTTGTAAGAGTAAGTGTTGCACAGGTTACACTTAACGCTTTAAGTGTCACCTGCAGTTAAGAATCCGAGAGAGTATAATGAATGGTATGTCAAATATATGAATACTTTCACATTCTAACTGGTTCATAAATTTAATCTCGGCTCAAAGCACTAAGAGGAAGTGGTGCAATTGGCACTAAGGGCACATAATGTGGCCACTTTTAGAATGTATTTGAGGAGATCCAAATATATTTCAATTTTCCTATTCTAATTTCATTTTCCGAGACTGAAAAAATGGACTCCCTTGCGGTGGTATGGCGGCCTTTGGGAACCGTCGGAAACGTATGGCAAGGTGATTTCCGTGAATGACTACTCGACAATGATTAGCTGCGCAAAAATTGGCCTGGTACAAATGGTTGAATTGTTTTGTTTAATTAATGTATTCGTGTCGGTATGGCGAGCTGTAAGTCACACCAGAGAAGAATGGCATTACGCTACCGCCTACTTCTTTTTTTATCGACTATCGGAAAATACAAGCATTTTTGTGGAACGAATCGTTCGACACTCGTTATTTATCCGACACGTTCGATTAACGCCTACGCGATTGGGCCGCCGGTACCAGCGCTATGACCATCATTTTCTTTCTTGTCATTCCATAATTAGACCACGGAAGAACCGCCATACTGGTACAAATGACCTAATATTTTGTGCCACCATCTCCCGTTCTAGAAGTCCCCTTCCCTGTAAACTTCTGAACGGTTTGACGTATAAACATAAATAAAAAACTGTTCGGAGGGTTTCACCGATACTACTTTTTGAAATGAAACACACTGTGAGTGCTCAATAGATGGCGCGGGGGGGAGGGGCACGTCAACTGAAACATTTTAAATGGCATGGGGGTCATGTGTAACATCGTTGAAAAGATAATTCAATTCTCTTTTCAACCATCAAAAAATGTTTGAAATTTAGTTTCATCGAAAGAAATTTCTGTCTCGTTATTTCACATTCACAGAAAAGGGAATCAGACATTATTATTACTGAACAATATATTGTTGCCTTCTCATTGCTAGGCTCATAAACAGGGCTGTCAAACTGGCATTATGGCATAATGAGCGAAGCCATCTCATCAAAAATAACATTTCCTAAAATTGGGGAAACTGTTCTTTGGAGTTCATTTCTCTCATAAAAATGAAATAGTGCACTTAAAAGCATTAACCAAAAAACGAAAAGTTGAAAAGGAATGGTTCCTAACAAAAATTGGTATTTTGAAAGAATTTGACAACGAAATTATTTCACAGGATGTTTTTAAATTAAGGTTTAACAACAAACTTCGAATTAACCCTGTTAAATGACAAATAAGCCAGCAACGAAAGAGTGATTGTGCAAGTGTGAATTAATAATTTTATCTAGAGTTTGATGAAAATAATTTTGAAAATTGAACCAATAATGAAAAAACTACGAGACCTCAAATTTTACAAAATATTAACTTGTTGCGTTTTTTTGCATGTGAGTGTATTTAGATTATTCGCAAATTATAGTAATTGTTGTTGTAGTTTTTTCCAATGGGGACAAAAAGGCCAATAGCGTTTGCTTCGAGAACCCTTTCGACGTCAGAACAAAAATATTCTCAAATCGAAGAGGAAGCCTTGTCGATTATTTATGGGGTTTTCAACCAGTATTTATATGCGAATAAGTTCAAGCTCATCACGTATCATAAGCCCTTAATGACAATTTTTGGGAAAAACAAGTGTATACCCCAGTTTTCAGCAAATAGACTAAGGCGTTGGGCTCTAATCTTATCTGGTAACAATTATTGTCGCAACTCAGTTCTCGCTTGGCAATTCTCGAGAGTTTTTTCAAGCTGTTCTCACCCAAACCACATTCATCCAAGTAATAAAAGAACACATTTCAGAAAAATAAATAAATTTGTATCAGTGTAAAGAACAAAAAAGAACTCATAAGTAGGTCACAAAAAAGAGAAATTGAATAACTTAACATTGAAAATCAAAAAGGGTAACGGACAATAAACAATATTAAAAAAATGTACAAAATATGAAAAAACTCACATTAAGCTGATAGTCAGCATGGCCATAGATGGGGAGATGTCAAATATGATCTCAATCTCAATGTAAAAAGTCGACTGATCAATTGACGAGCAATAACTATTCTGATCTTGACCGCACGCAATATTTATAAAGACGCATTTTGCGAGGCTTGCATTTCTTAAGGTCGCTGCTCGGCGACAAGCTGTTTTATATTTCAATATCCTGTGATCGTATAAATTTTTATGTCTATGTACTTGAAAATTAAACTATTGAATTATGAATACTGAGTGTTTGTAATTTGGAATATGAAAGTTGAGATTCACAGATCTTTATGTTTAAATTTACTTAAATGATTTTGAATGATTTGATGATTATTTCATATATTTGACATTATGAAATAGAATATGTTACTAGTAATCAAAATAAATCTGATTGGTGAAGTGAAAATAAAGGATTTTTAGACTATGATGCTAGTTGTATCAATTACTTTTATTTCTTCTCTGACAGTTCAGCAATTGAAATGAATTTTGATCAGATGAAACAGACAACAAAAACTGATGCATTATTGGATAAGATTAAACGTTTCATCGATAATGGATGGACAAGAAAAAAAATGTTCAACTTCAGCTCTATTTTGTGAAAAAGTATGATTTAGTTGTGAAAGATGAGTGTATATTTTGGAACCATAGGTTAGTTATACTATCTACTATGCAATAGTACGTTATGAATGAACACCAAAGTAGTCACATGTGTGCTGTTCGAATGAAAAGATTAGTTCGAGGGTACTTTTGATTTCCTGTTGTGGATAAGGAACTAGAAAAAATAGTTAAGGAATGTGATGCGTGTATTTTCCATTCGAACAGAGTCCCCCAAAGGCTGAAATTTCTCCTTGGCCCATACCAAATGGTCACTGGGAAAGAGTTCACATTGAATTTGGTGAGTGAGATAATAAATATTTTTTAATTGTAACAGATGCATTTCCTATATGGCTGGAGACCTTTGAAATGCCCAAAATAACTGCTAATTTGGTAAGTAGAGCTTTGAGAAGGCTATTTTGTACATTTGGTCTACCCAAACTTATAGTATCAGATAATGGGCGGTTTTTGTCATTGAATAATTATCAAATACATCACTAGCTCACCGTATTCTCCTTCTTCAAATGGTGCTGCAGAAAATGGTGTCAAGATTTTCAATTTTCAATAGTCCTAGCAAGGATCTGAACCTGGCGTTATGCAGATTTTTGTTTGACTATAGGAATACGCCACATTCGACTACGGGGGTTAGCCCAGCAAATATCCACTAAGCCAATTTTTGCTAAAGAAAAGATTGTCAAGATTATAGGTAAGTGAACGTATTTTGTAGAAATTTCTGAACTAGGAAAAACGTGGAAGAGAAACATAATTCAGTTTACAAAATACAGATCAGTACCAGAAGAAAGATCGCATATTCCCATTGAAACAAATTAAAAAAAAATAGCGTTCACGATGATTCTAATACAGTTAATAATGAGCACATTGATGAAACTAGCCCATCTACTATTACTAATAGTCCTTCTGACAATAATGCTAGTCATGACGAATCAGTTGAAGTTGTTTTCAATATGCCAAAACGAAATGTAAATCCTGTTGAGAGATGGGCCTATAAATAGTTAATCTGTATGGATGTATTCATTTTGTTTGTTTCACCGTCATACATTTTTTTTAATAGAAAGAATGTTGTAGTGTATTTGGCAGGCTAGTGTATATTCAATAATTGTGAGAGCTAGTATACGAATTTATTTCTTTTCAAACCATTTCTTGTTATGCTTTTTTCCCAATGAGAGTTTTCAGGTAGTTCACGTTTGATATGACACTGTAAAATTGGGCATTCAATATAGTTGGTTATCAGTACCTAATTATTGTATTATTTCAAACATCTAGATATTCAAAGATATTACAGTAGAGAAATCACGATCTCAAAACCCAGTACTGCAGAAAAATTACCAATTATGTGGAAAAGCAATACGCACGGAAATTGTCTCAGGAAGAAGCATCGATGGAAGGTCAAAAATCTTGGTATTTGCCCCATTTTGGAGTGGTCAACCCGAAAAAATAGTATATATTCCGTTTAGTATTTGATGCATCCTCGAAGTCACATGGGTTCAGCCTGAATGATAATTTGCTTGCTGGTCCAGATTTGCTACAATCTCTGATGAAATTTCGTCTCCGAAAATTTGTATTCAGCAGTGACGCTCTTTCAGAGATTTTTGTGGCGAAATGGAGACCCAGCACTGATGTTTATGAAATGCAGGTCATGACTTTTGGAGCTAAGTGCTCACCAACTTGCGTACAATTAAAAAGATAATGCTAATCAACTTACTGACCAAAGGAAAATCTTGGATGCCATTATCAAAAAGCATTTTGTAGATGACTACCTGGACTGTACAGATACTATCGAGGGGCACTTGATATTGTCTTTGAGGTTAAAATAATCCAGAAATTGGGAGGATTTTAATTGGTGAACTGGATTTTCAATAGTAAGGATCTCGAGAAAATTCTCTCTGTAAATGACGACTTCCACAAAGATTTGAACCTAGACTGTGACAACAAGATTCAGCGAATCTTGGGACTATCGTGGAATTTAAAATTGGACACATTCTGCTTCAAGTTGGAAAAGCTGTAAGAAGATGACGATTTCAACAAATCCACAAGAAGATAGCCATGCCTAGTTTTGACCCACTTGGACTCAAATTTCACCATCAAAGCACGAATACTAATCCAAGATATATGGCGATCTGGAATCAGATAGGATGATCATATAGACGAAGGATTGAATCGAATATGGGTTTCACGAAAAAACGACCTGGAAAATATTGCTAGCTCGATGCTACCCTGTAAGAATTCCTGGAGCAGAGGAGTTGGAGCTACAAGTTTTTTGCGATGCCAGTAGAAAACATTTGCTACCTCAGCTTACTTGAGTGTACTGACCGCCGAAACAGTAGATATAACTCTCGTTAGGCATGTGCCAGAGTAGCCCCAACTGAACCAATTTCGATAACAGGAATAGAAATTTAAGCTGCTGTTGTGGGAAGGCGACTAGTCAAATTTATTAAAGAAACTGTAAAGTTCAAAATTGACCGACTATATCTATGAACCAACTCAACTATGGTTCTTTATTGGATAAGGGGCGATGTAAAAAAACTTGGATAATTTGAAGAACATCGGATAGGTGAAATTCAGGAGATAACAAATGTAAATGATTGGCACTGGGCTCCGTCAAAATTGAATGCAGCAGATATCGCAACCGGATCATATGATTCAGATGGAGAAATTGATTTTGAAACATGTCTTGAGACCCGTATTTTCATTCGACAAAGATAAAGAACTTTGGCCAAAGAACAACAAGACGATCCAATTGATCCGAAATTGTAAATTTAACGGTGACAAAGACACCATATCCACCAGATATCAACCGATTCTCAAAACTTTTCCGACTTCTAAGAACAACTGCCTGAGTTTTCAGATTTACCAAGATCGTGGTCTCCACAGTGAAGAATTTGGATGAAACGTTTCCGAAATATTTAACACCACCTGAAACAGACGATTCCAAATTGCTGTAGATCAAGAAATGTCAATAAGAAAGCTTTTCAGAAGAAAAACTAAGTATGTCTTTTGAAAGGAGGGGCATTAAAAAACCGAAATCGCCTGAAGAAGCTTTCTCCAACATTAGATGATCAAGGAATATTGATTCTTAGCGGTAGAACACATCTTGCACCATAAATGAAACCATTTGCGAAACGGCCAATCATTCTTCCAAAGAAACATCTACCAGTTGATCTTCTGCTGCAAAATTTCTATAAGAAATTGGTCCATCAGGGTATGGAGACTATTCTTAATGAAGTATGAGAAGGCCTTATATAAATGGATACGCGTCTTGTGCCATTGTAGAAATCAAAGAGGAACAAAAATCTATTTGAATTTGTTTTTTTTTTCGGTGAAATTAGATAGTAAGAGAACGTGAGAGAAATGTTTATAGTTTGATAGATCAAATAAGAATAAAGTAACCGAAATAAATAATGATCATACGAAAAATATTACCCTCACAGACGTGGTCAAGTATCTTCAGTTGATATCAGAATTTGCTTTTCTTTGTAAAGAATAAATAACAGGCCACCCTGAGTCCATGTAACATGTCCCTAATTACGAGGGTCAGATATTCGGTGATGAGTATCTTACTGATTTTCAACTTGTTTTTTAGATGAGAACGGCTCATCATGAATACATCGGAGAATGAACCCTACAACAAATCTTCCTTTTAGCTGCTTCTTTTTTGGTATAGGCTCTAGCAGACGTTGATTTCAATTTTTTGATCTTGATTTTCAAAGTATAATTTAGCAGGTAGAAAATCTCATTATGAATTTCTATCCGCTCACCGATTTCATGGAAAATTGGCATGTTTCTATTCACGTTGAAAGTGACTGCGATCCACTTTGCAGTATTATTTTCTAGCTCTTTTCGTAGATTACTATAGAAGAGTTGTCAGCGAAGATCGAATAGAAAGTAATCTAACATCCAAACGACTGTCGAATCACCTCTGCCAAACACATGACTAAGTTTGTTGACTATCTGCATACTAGTTTCACGGTTCTGATGGGAGTCAGTGCAGAACTAGTCAGGTTACAGAGTTAGTAGTGAAATGAATCATCCTTCAATTTATTCTCATTTGCTTTTGTCAAATGGCCCTAAGATAACTCTAGTACTACGTACGAAGTCGGCAACAGAGCTATATAAACAGCAGAAAACACTCCAACTGTGGCCCAGACTTCGTCTGACGTCAATGAATACTTTATCACGAGAAATAATAAAATATTTCACATGTGAAATTGAGCGTACGGCAAAATTTTAATTTTGAGTATAACAATAACAAAGTAACAAAAAAAATATTTTCCGGTACAGCTCAAATGGATTTGGTAGTGAATTTGCTTTCATATCTGCAGAGAAACCCGGAAAATCTGGAAACTGTCTCTAGAGGCTCAAAAAAGTACGATTCAAAAGAAGTCTGTTCACGCAACTGTCATCAAATTAATATCATATGTGTGAATATACGTCGCGTTTGGAAATAAAGTTTTTATCTAAGTAAAACATAATCAAATACAGGGCCTTGGATATTTGTTACAAACCCTATTAACTTTTCTTATTTCATGTCAGATGCAAACCGCTCGGAGAGTTCAGTTTTCATAAAAATATTATATACAAGTTTCGATTTTCAAGATTCCTTTTTCATGGGACAGTCACCCCTTCGATTTTTTAAATAAAGATTTCAAAACACTGATCTCAAAAATAAATGGAATATTGGTCCCAAAATTCACGTGATAACAATTTAACATATTTTGTTGGTTTGACATAACCTATTCCACATATTTGAGTGTGACAACTGATACTAACAGCCACCATCAGCGCGTTACAACGAACAGTCGAATTTATTCCTAACCCCGCGCAGCAAAGTTTTATTGGCATATATTTATGAAGCATGTAAGTGAAGATCAGTCTTTCAAGAGACTCTCGAAATTCGAGATTTCTCGTCTCGTCTCGATTTCGAGACGAGATCGAGACGAGACTAGGTTTTTTCGAGGACGAGATCGAGAAAAACTCTTCGAGATTTTTCGAGATCGAGAAAGTATTTCGAGATTTGTCGATCTCGAAAAAATATATGTGCTGCAATATATCATTATATTTTTTTTATTAGATTTAAACAATAATTTTAAAGTCTTGTATAATGCTATTTTATATTTCTTTATTACAATAATTAAAAGATAATTACTATTACTTTGAAAATTAATTGATAGGACACTATTCGGTCAGTCTCGCCTTTCAGGGTAAAGACATTCCATAAAGTGAAAGGGCCATAAATTCAACTTTATTTCTATTGTATTCTTCAAATATGTTAGTCCAAGCTTTTTACTTTATTACTTCTATTACTTATTCTTATGGCAGACTTATGACTTACTTATATCGAAAAAAATTTTCAGGTAATTTGAACCTATCATATGTATGACCAAGTGACATTTTTCCATGTAATTTGAACCTATCATATCTACGTATGACCAAGTGACCAGAAATAGCCAATCAGACAAACATTTAACTGATAAGTGCCCCGGTAAATTATCACTATTGAACAATCGAGTCACCATGGTTGTGACATTGTTTAACGTATACTCAATTACATTTTCAAAATGTCAGACCCTTCTAGTAGATATGGAAATATCCAAAATGAGTCGATCGATATAATTTTAAGTGACAATTCTATGAAAAAATGTTCTTACTGAATATCCCTCGGGCTATTGATAAATTCTTAACTTTTCTCAAGCCAGTTGCTTTAAGGTAACAGTCCTCCGCCTTCGGCGTCGGGCTGTTACTAAGCAACTCGCTTTCGAAAGTATGCGAAAAACTATTTCGAAATTATCAATAGCCGAAGAAGAATAGTTATTTGTGTACCAAGGGTATAAATTATGCCCTGAGGGCGACGTTTTACGAACCCGAGGGCCTCTGGCCTGAGGGTTTTTAAGTCGCCCTAGGGTATACACATCTGTTTATGCCCGCGGTATACACCATTCTTTTCACCAATTAGATATTTTTGTATGGGCTCGGTGGTCCCATGAGAATTCGGGAACTTTTCAATTTTTTCAATACATCATGCTATTCCAATTTTATTTCTTGACAATTATCGTAACCAAATATCACTGACGTTCCCGATTCTACACAAAAATATGGAATCATTTGCTGAAGAAAAAAAAATTTAAACAAAAACTGTAGGCGTGAAACCGATTCCCGTTTTATCATGGTAGTGATTGCTCTCAAACAAATATTTTGCTAAGTAACGAAGAAAGACTACTTTCTTATTTGAAGAAATTGAAGGAGTGACTGTCCCATGGGGAGAGATTGGAACTTCTTTCACAACCATTCTATAATTATTTAAAAAATGGAATTGTCCAAATGTTTAACAATAGAAAATTAAGCTCAAATAATTTAATCTAGCGCCCTGTAGATGAAATTTACAAAACGTATATCAATATCAAAATGAGATCAGTTTTACTTTCTGGTATATACTGGGACAAGGAAGTGATATTTTTTCAAATAAAATAAGTACCTACAAGAAAGTGGACAAAAACGCACTTTCTCAGAAGAGGTAATTCACTTGGTATTGGTCTATCTAAAATGGTTATAGTAATCGATAAAACTTTCTTTCAATTGATAGAGTTCAGCATTGCTGCTGCTTCATCATTCAACCATATAGTGATTTTGTTTTAATAAATCGATACCCCCAACGAACAAAGCCGTAACTAAAGTTACAGCTATTTTCAGTTATAGGTGTAGGCATATTCAGCTTAAAAAACTGATGCTGACGATAAAAAAGCCGTATCTCTAGACCAAGTAGTTACGAAGAAATCTACTTGAAAAAAAGTTGATTTCAATTTAAATATGGAAGAAAAATATCAGTATTTTGGCTCTCCCGAAAAATTATGAAAAATGAGTTACGTCTTTGTTCGTTGGGAGTGTCGAAATGATATGTTCGTTTTTTTATATGCATTTATTTAAAATTTTTACCGCTAATGAAAAATTAAAAAAAGTGTGCGATGTTTCTATTATTATTATTGAAGTGGTAATTCCATGTCCTAATGGTTTTGCAAACAAGTTCTATTTCCAAGTGAATATCGTTAATTGTCCTCATTGCTAACTCTATACTTGTTCTCTTCCCATTAGAATTATTCAGTTTGAAAAGTTAAGTTCGAGTGGGTGTCATAGTGGTTTCTGAAGTTTTCTTGCCGGACAATTTTGCTGTCTCGACCCCTGAAAAGTTAAGAAGTTGTATGTCGAGAATGTACAATGCACCAGCACTACCTTTGTATCTGAGTTTAGGAAGTCATGGAAACTTTATTATCTCTAGATAATTCCCAAATTAGGTTTCGCACTGGTGGTCAGAAGTCTTGGATCAATTTGATGTGGAGTTCTACACTCTCTCTAGTCTTTGAAAGATTAGCGGAAGAGATTTGAGACGAAGTTCAACAAGAAGTACACCAACTAGAGTCAGAGCATTATAAACTACCTACCTGCATATTTGCTGTAGTAGTGGATATGAATTTTGTATAGAGACATTCAACTCAGTTTATATTTTCATTTCTTAAATTCTGCCTTTTGTGAATTTCATTGTTGAATAATATAAAAAAATAGTGAACTCAACTTGAAGCAAACACTTTTCTCATTCTTTAAATTATATGAATTAGACCAAATAATATCAGGGTAATGAAAATAATTTCAACATTTTTGATTTTCTTTGGTGCCTTCTATCACTAAAGTGAAATATTGACATTATTCTGCTATAATTATTATATCTTATAGAAACTATACTATCAACAATCGAATATGAAACATTTTTTTATACGTACTATTTCAATCCCGTAATATAGCGAATATTCTACAGAAGACAACTTCGAGACAGACGTTGAATTGAATCTGACTGATACTTGTGCAACTTGTGTATTATGTATAAAAAAGCAAAGCCCAACTGATCACATGCAGACTAATTTGTTTGAAATTATATTCAATTACTGTTTGGTTTAGATGGGATGACATTCCTGATAACCCAAAATTTTTCATACAGTTTTTTATTTAGGATGAAGCAGCGACTTTCAATAAGCCGACCACCGCATCTTCCTAAGCATCCATATTTATGAAAGATAACGAATTAAACTGTATAGTCAGAATAGTAAATGAAATGTTCCGGACAAAGTCTGAGAGAAATCAACTTCTTTGTCTTCCCGTATTATAGCACACACCAACCCACAAAACAACCAACAAAATAACCACCCGTTTGTTATTCTAAAAATCTGTTATTGGTTTTTTTGTTATTTGCTTCAAACGGCTGCACCCTCAATCCTCAAAACTTTTCGAGCAACTTGTGTGAGATAGGCAAGACGTAGCCCTTACCAATGATTTCATGCACGGACCGGTGACCATGCTGTATGCTGGGATTTAGAATTATTGAGCCCCTCCGGTTGGGAAGCGAACGCTCTACCGACACGACTACCACTTCTCTGTCTTATATACCAAATGACGGATTATGAATTACGTGTGAGAGATATCGGTGCAGGGTTCCCCGAGAATATCATGTAGACACAATTGCAAGTACCTCCTGTATGGACGGACAGACGGATTAACTACTAATGAATGAAACTCCAACACAGGCGACACCTTTTCTGAACGTTTTCTGCCCATGAACGTTTTCTGTCCAATTAATTATTTCAATAGGAGTGAGAGAAGCAAAACTGCCGCTTCCATTTCGTATATAGAATTGAACATCAATATAAAAATAGAATCTTTCAATCTTTCCTAGGGGTCTTAGGTCCGGTGACCTGACCGGCCAATGGTTGGGTCCTTGGTTGTGGCTATCCAATTATTACCAAATTTTGCTGCCAAAAAGGTGGTGACAATTGTCTTGTTGAACTCTATTAGTGGCAATTCATCAACAAGGGGTTCAAAATTTTTCCCTAAAATTTCTACGTACCTCTGAGATGTGAGAGTCATTACAAATGAACAGGGCGACAATTCTACTCCTGAAAACACCTGCCCACACACTGAATACAAATTATTCTTGGCTTGTCTGCTCCACATTAGAATGAGGATTTTGTTGTGCCCAAGTATAAGAATTGTGACGGTTGAAAATGCCTACACTGCTCACATTAGCTTCGTCAGTCCAAATTCAATTCAATGAAAAATCACGCTCTGGGTAAAAATTTTTCAGGAACCAGTGGCAAAAATCCATGCGGTCTTAGTTTATGAACTCTTCTGGTCCTGTATGGCTTGTATTTGTGCTTTCTCAAAATCGGCCTAACGTTAGTTCTTGGTAGGCCTGTTGATATTATTACGAGATTGAAAAAAATCCCCTAGCTAACCCGCTATCAAGTGCCGAACTATAAAATGTATCTCATTTGCTTAATGAATGAGCCGACGCCGTAAATATTTCCCCGTTCAGTTCCTAGAATTGTGTACATATTTATATGTATTGAGTTTTCTGGAGAATGAATGAATCCAGAAAAGACTGGTCTAGACGAATTAATTATATAAGGCGACATATGTCACACGGAAGGGAAGTTTTTAGGAAGTTATGAGGAAGTTTTCAGGATATTATATTCAAAATAAGAAGTTTTAGAAGAAGTTGATAAGTGTTTGGAATATTTAGCTAATTTGAAGCAGATCTGAGTGTTTCATCAGTCAGTGTAATAGTTGTATGTTTATAGTGAAGTTGATAAACACAGTTTAGTAGTGTTATCGACGTATTGTTTGGAAAATATCGTAACAGTGGTGTCGGAAGTAGGATATTAGTGAAAAACAGAAACTATTTATAATAAATAATTCAATAATAATAAATATTCATTTAGGAGTACATCGTATAGTACGATGGAGGACATTGTAAAATTTATCCAAAATCAATTTGGGAATTAGGAAAGAAGGCGCCAGGAGGAAACACAAGGAGAGGAAATGCGGCGCCAGGAGGAGAAACAAGAAGAGGAAAAGCGGTGCCAGGAGGAAAAACAAGAAGAGGAGAAACAAAAAAAGGCACTCCAGAAAATTCCCAAAGAACAGAGAAAGGAGCGAGAAGATGAAAAACAAGAACGAGAAAAGGAAAAACAATAACGAGAAAAGGAAAAACAGGAAGAGGACATGCGACGGTTGAATGAAGAAGAAGAACGAGAAGAGGCACTCCAAAAAATTCTCGAACAACAAAAGAATGAACTGAAACGAATAGAAAAACTAAGGAAATTAGACTTTCAGGATCTAGAACATCAAGACAAGTTCTTCCAACATGTATTACAGCAAACCAAAGTACAAATGGAGAAACTGAAAGAAGAATTGAATGTTGAGAATCCCCCTGTAAAACTCATATTGGTAGTTGAAATTGTCAAAGTAACGTTTGATGATATGTTGATGACAGTTTTTCTGAATACAGTTTTAAAGAGTCTTTGAAGTTAATTCAAGCATTCTTTAAGTATTTCTTAGTTATCTTTCTCCATATTAGTCGTTTTGGTTCACCGGGTAGATGTTCTTTGGAAAAAAAAAACAATTTGGCGACCGTGACAGGAGACCTTCTGAATAGACCATGGAGAAGGTTGAAGGAGATGTTTGAGGCGCAGAGAGCAACTTATTTTTACGACGAGGTGGTGAGACTGCTCAGCGAGAAGAATATTAACACCATTGAAGGTCGAGAAAAAGTTCTATTATTAGACCAAAAAATGGAATTCATAGCTGATTTGGACAGACAATTTTTAGGCCATCTTTCGGATTCAGAAAGCTGTCAGCAGAGCTCTTTATCACCTGAGGTTGAAATAGCCGATGAATTTGTACAGCGATGTTGTATCCATTGGTGAAATCTTGCCTTTCCGAGGACTTGATTAGGGTATGGCAAAGGAGTGTAATTATTCGAATCCACTCTGAAATTTCGCTTGGACAATTTGATATTATTCCTTGAAAAGGAAGTCCAAAATGAAGAACTTTAGCTGTCTCTGGTTTTCAAACACAGTCTAAATCGATTAAACAAGCTATTGCTTTATCTACAAAATGTGGTCATCCTACTGATTCTGGATTACTAAATAATAAAACACAGAAAAAATGTTATTTCTATATGGAAAATCACTGCAGCGAGACTTGTTCAGAGGCGAAGAAGTGGACCCTTTCTGACAGCAAGAATAAATTAATATCTATGCCTGAAATATGGTCACATTGCCAGAAAATGTAGAGTGAACTCGGTATGTTCAATATGCAGTGGAAGACATATTAGCATCATGTGTACGAAGACTGATGAAACCACTGCTTAATTTGTACATGACCCAGGAAAATTGAATATTGAAAATACCCTATCTGATAACACATATGCAGAGGTAGTTTTACAGGCTCTGACAGTAATTCTCAATGAGTCGAAAAAATCACAATTGGCACGGGTGATCAGCAACACTGGCTCCAAAAGGTCATACATAAAACAGTCTATCGCTGCTGAAATATTATATGAATCAATACGACGAAAAGACATTGTACATGCTCTCTTTGGCGGTACGAATTCTAACATTTTCAATCATCAATGTTACCGAATCCGATTGAGTAGTATTCACGACGACTAGGCACATGTAACTTCGAAGCTTTTGGTCATCCAATTATCTGTAATGATGTTACTTTCGTGAAACAAGAACCCTGAATGAATGAAATAGGTTCATTGGGAATATAAATTAGAGATATCAAAGATGGAACTGTGGATATATTGATGGGAGGTGATATTGCCAGCAAGTTACTTACTGGGAAACGGCACGAATTGAAGTGTGGTCTTGTTGCAATGCACATTTTATTTGGATGGACAGTAATGGGCAGAGTTTCTGCTAAAGAGCAATCCATCAATTCTTCTATGCTTCTTACGTCCATTTTGAGTAAAGACCTAGGCCCTTCACATCTCTGGAGACTTGATTTCCTTGGAATCACCGATCCATCACAACAAAAACCACAGAATGAAACTGAGCAATTATTTATGGAACATTTTACTGAATCTCTTGTGAGAAACATTGATGGAAGGTACGAAGTTTACATGCCGTGGATAGAGGGTCATCCTCCATTACCTGAATATTTTGCATTGGCACAATTAAGACTAAATAATTTAATAACGAAGTTAAATGCTGATGGATATTACCTTGAAAATTCCCAAGTCTTCAACGAACAGTTGGAGGAAGAAATCATCGAAGAAGTTTCGACTCTAGATATTGAGAAGCACCAACATTATTTGCCGCATCGTCATGTAGTCAAAGAAAGCAGTACTACTACGAAAATGAGACCTGTGTTTGATGTATCTGCCAAATCCACCAAATGCCATCCCTCTCTGAACCAGTGTCTTGAGAAAGGTATTAATCTCATTGAACTGATAGCTTAAATGCTGATGAGATTTCGATACGGCAGAATTGGTGTGTTATCTGATATGAAGAAAGTTTAACTTCAACGGACAAAGACTTTCTAAGATTTATTTGGTACGATAAAAACGGACAATTGAATTATCGTCACACTCGAGTTGTTTTTGGGGTTATGTGTAGTTCACTTTTGCTGAGACTAGTTATAGAGTACCATTTGAAAAACAATTCCGAAACCAATGAAACATTTTTGAAGAGATTTTATGTAGATAACTACGTCTTCAGTGTTGACAGCGAAGCTGAGCTACAGGAGTTTATTGAAAAATCTACAGAGATATTTGCTGATGCCAAGTTTGAGCTTCGAGGAAGAGCACACAGTTTTTGAGAATTCTAAAACGTGTAACGAAAATATTGTTACATCTAGCGATATCTAATAACGAACATGTAAACTTGTCTAAAAAGTAGACAACATAATTATCTCATTAGCTGGGACGTCGCTGATGGCAAATAACTGAACTTGTTTGTCTAAGGGTGGATTTCGTTTGTTGACGGACCCGTCTGGGTTGATGGCGTTGGGTTCGTATAGATGTCACTGACATGATGTCATAAATCCAGTTCGAGAATTGGAGATGTGGGATGAGCTCTCTTCTTAGTTTGGCCGTGAAGGTGTTAACAAGTATCTTGAAGGTGTGAATCAGGTGATGGAATAAATCTAAATCCATATGAATTGAAGCGATCATAAGTATTTCTGAATTAAGCTCAGCTGAATAGTACTGGAAATTTGATTGTCAATCGGTTCCAATCCACATTGCAGTGCCAATTGAAACGGAAATTATGATCTTATCAACCATCAATTATGGCCGTTTTTGGTTAATTGGAATGCAGTGGTGCGACGATAAGCAAAGGAGTTTAATCACCTAGGGCAAATTCAGAGGTCTGATCAAGTGGAAGAGAATTTACCTTAAAAGCTGTGAGTCTCAAATATAATAGTTATTTGTGCATGTTGCATACCAGAAAGCGACACCATTTTGTCAAGCTGACAATTGTATCTTTTCGTTTGCCGTCAAGAACATTTTACCAAGTTTACATTTTGGATATCTAACCTACGAATTTGTGGAATTTAAAATCATTGACATTTATTGATCTCTATAGGATTTTGTATCCTGAGTATTTTTTCTATTTTTTCTATATATATGTATATATTTATCAATTTCAGTAATGATTTCAAGTAAAGTTTTTCAGGGTGCACCATTAATATTCTGCTGTTAAGATTATCCTAGATCTAAGTACTTATACATCTCAACTCCTGTGTTGAGGAGTATATCATTTCATTAAAGTGCAATATTATATCACATATTCAGTGAGGAGGGTATCGTATACTGTTAATTTCAACTCTGTGATAAACTAACATCTATCAAACCATTTCATGAATTCGACCCCTATTTACGAGGGAACACAAGGAAATCAGTACAACCTGGAGGGGTAATCCATACCAGAGGATTGCATGAAATTGTTGCATGAAGTGTCATCTAGTTCGTATTCTGTTAGCAGAAGAACAATTACAACGTTGAAGTTATCACTAGCCTGTGAATCCACCCACTGAATGAACTAAGGTAACCTGTGTCGCTGAAGCAAATTCAGTAATAATATTGTCTGAATATCAACGTATTACTTTGATACTACATTTTGTTAAATTTATTAATATATATTTGTTTTGAGATATTGTTTTATTGTTGGTCTGGTTACAGAAGGAAGTCAATTTATCTTATTTCAATTTTCTATCATTAGGTATTTTGTACTTTTTATTCCTGTTAAATTAAAAATTACTGGCGACCAGCCAATCAAATTTTTGAAGTTCAAAATTTAAAACACTTGCCTGCCACATAAAAAATGTGAAACTGGCAATATAGTCCAAAGAACCTACACCGTTCTCTGCTGAGCAGTCAGGCAATCAAAGTAACCCCGGTTACGTTACAAACGACACCTGTTTTATCACCAGTTTTGGGTCTCAACTGGAATGCGAATTTGGAGACATTGGAATTGAACTCTGACAGAGAATTTTTGTCCTGTTTCAGGGTGTCCCAAAATAGTTCTTCAAAAACGTGGTATTTGAAGATTGGATGGGATACTGAGGTTCCAGATGAGATGAAGAACAATTTTTTGTGTTGGGTGAGAGACATTCCAGCACTTTTGTATCTCAGAATTCCACGATGGTTATTCACGTTTGCTGATCCCGAGTTTCACCTATCAAACCAATGACGATACCCCGACTATAGCTATTGGCTGCCACGATTGGAGTAAAATTACCAAAATAATTTATAGAAAACATTTTTTGGTGGTCTGACTCAACTACAGTTCTTCCATGGATCAAAGTAGATGACAACTGGAAACCTTTCATATGGAATGGAGTGAAGGAAATACATAGTCTGACCGATAAAAATGCATGGTTTCACGTCCCAGGGCACAAAAATCCAGCTGACCTTTCTTCTCGTGGCTGTTCTGCAAGCCAGTTGATTGAGTCGAGATGGTGGAAGGGTCCAGCGTGGATAAGAAAATCTCCAGACGAATGGCACGCCCAGAATTATGTCGTCGAAGAAGATATTGTCAATAGCGAAAGAAGGAAATGAAACTTAATCAATGTTATCCTGCAAGAAATATTTTTTTTTGATTTCATGAGCGTTTCTCTAGATTCGAAAAGATCGTCCGAGTATTGAGTTGGGTACGAAGATTAATTTCCAAAACTTCTCGAAACGAAAAAACAAGGTTCCATTGTCCCTGCAGGAACGGATTTCTTCGGAAAACCTCATCATAAGGTTCATTCAAGATGCTTTTATGGGAGTCAATGACCCCAAACTGAAATCTATATGTCCTTTCATTGAAGATGATGGAATCATTCGACTTTCGACAAAAATTTCTGAAAGAAAAGTCTCACGAAATTTCCGTTTTCCAGCAGTTTTACCAAATAAGCATTCTGTTGTAGATAAACTTATATATGAACAACATGTGAATGCATCGCATGTTGGTGTACAGGGCTTGTTGAGCTTATTAAGAGAACGATTTTGGATACTCTAAGGGGGAAAACGCTGAGATCCATCGTGAACAAATGTGTTGTATATCGATGATATAATGGAAAATCAGTGCCATTACCAAGAGACAGAGCACGAAATGCGTCTGTATTTTAGGTGACAGGGGTTGATCTTGCCGGTCCACTCTACCTTCGATCTTGTGAAAAATTATGGATTTGCCTCTTCACTTTTGCGATCTAGAGAGCTGTACACTTGGAATTATTATCTTCAGTTTCCACAGAAGTATTTCTTCAGTAATTTCAAAGACTTGTAGCCAGGCGAGGAAAACCTTTTATCATATACCGGGTGGCTACGGAAGTATTGCCTACGGAATATCTCAGTTATTGTATGAAGTAGGTTTGTGAAATTTGAAGCGTCGATATAATGACATAAGAGCTAGAATTTGAGCATATTGACATGTCGAAGTTAACTTCCGGTCTGACCGGAAGTAACATCAACTTTCTTATTTTAAATGGAAACCCTATTTTTTTTTCTTTTCGCTTTATTCAGCATTCAATTCCCTTTCTAATGACAAGTTGGTATCTAACCAGAAACTAGATCAGAAAAAAATTATTATTGAAATTCACCGAGTAGGCCGTGGAAGCAAAATGAAAGCCAAAAATTGAAAAGTTGGCTATGGAAACCATACGTCACTTGATAACAGTTGCTACTACTGTGATATTTTATTTTCATTCGTCGGCGTTATAAAAAGCCGCCAAAAAAAATATTGGAAAAATTGGGAAAAAAACAATACTCTGTAGGTACATAACTTAAATAGGAACATACAACTTTTTCTTGCCTGTACTATTCAGCATAACCATTCCTTTCTAATGATGTAATAGAAAGTAATTTTTTGAAATGAAATACCAAAAAATCCAATTATTATTATTCAAATCACAAAACAGGTTATCGCCATACGCAAAAATAACATTAAAAATAATGTGGAATGATAAATTATATCCTGTAGGTTCTAGGTTAAATAGGAACATAAACGTACTTGGTCTGTGCCATCGTCCATAGATATTCTAATATCTACCTATGGACGATGTTTGTGCCATTCAGAATAATCATTCCATTGCAATAATCATTCGAACCAAAATATTAACAAGTAGACTGATTAAGATGTATTTTGGAATGAAACAAAAAATAAACGAGAGCTCTCACGAACGCTGCTATCCATATTATTTTGACGTTCGATGTAGTGTTTTTGATTCTGCCATTTTAAAATGGTTTGGAAATCGAAATCAGTTAGTGGAATATTCAAAAAATGCCCCGTTATTCACGAACCGAACAAATTGACATGCTTCTTATCTATGGTGAATGTTTAAAAAATTCTTATGCCGCTGAAAGATTGTATTCAGAGCGATATCCAGGGAGGCAGCAACCGTCAAGAAGGTATTTCCAGTGGCTTGAAGAAAAATTAAGAAGTGAGCCTGATGTTCACGAAGACCAAGAAGCATTTGTTATTAATGAGGAAACTGAAATTAATGTATTAGCTTTAGTACAATATGATAGCACAATTTCCTCAAGGCAGATTGGCGCCGAATTAGCTATAAGTAAGGACTCTGCTAGGAAAATTTTGAAAAAACATCGATTTAAATCCTTCAAGTATCAGTTGCATCAACATTTGTATGAAAATGACGGTGAAAGGCGCCTGGAATATTGTAATTGGTTTCTTCTACAAAATGCTGAGAATCACCTATTTACCTATTATATTTTGTTTACGGACGAGTCAAGATTTACCAACAATGGATTATTTAACAGGAATAATACAAGGTAGGTACTGTACTTTATTTGGATTATTGTCGATAGTCGAAGTGTAAAGTTCTAAAAGTGTGAACGGTCTTTTGTTTCAGGTACTGGGCGATAGAAAACGAGCACCGGTTTCGACAAGGTGGTTTCCAGGAGAGATTTGGTGTGAATGTTTGGGCAGGAATAGTTGGAACTCATATTGTTGGCCCCATTCTTTTTCAAGGCCAACTAACCGGAGAGAGATACTTTAAAGTTTTAACGAATGAAATTTCGGAATTCATTAACAACATACCAGCGGAAATAACTGAGAGAATGTACTTCCATCAAGATGGCGCCCTTCCGCATAATTCAAGAATAGCGAGAAATTATCTTCAAAATCGCTTTCAAGAGAGACATAACAACCCATGGTCCTGTTATTCTTCTTCGGGTTTGTTGGCCGTCGTGATATGGAATTGCTTCCTAACGTTTCGCCCGCACGAGTGGCTGGCTTCTTCTGAGGTTCCATCTTGAAAGATTTCCGATGACTGGTTGGTTCGGGATCTAAGCGCATATTTATATGTCCGGCTGGTACCTGCAATTATTACGTTCTTATCGTCCGTTCCTGGAATTAAATTATCTCTCAGTATTGGGGTTGCAGGTATATTCCTTTCGGCTGTTCTTTTCCTAGCTTGACTAAGTAATGGATTCCAAATTCGGTTGAGGGTCAGTGTCTCTTCTTTTCTATTGAAATTATCCGTATGTTTATGGATTTCAATTGCTTCTCGTATAAGCCGATTGTGATATCCCTGGTCAGGAGCAAGAAGTTTAACGTCTTCAAACAGTATCTTGTGGTCCCCTTCACTCAGCGCGTGTTCTGCAACAGCTGACTTGTCCGTCTGACCTAATCTACAGTTTCTCCTGTGTTCATGTAGTCTTGTTCCCATGGATCTTTTCGTGGTTCCGATATAGACTTTCCCGCAAGTGCACGGTATACGATATACCCCAGCAGCTGACAGCGGGTCCCTCTTATCTTTTCCTGATCTAAGGCTTTGTTGTATTTTCCTGGTGGGCCTAAATACTGTTTTAATATTGTGCTTTCCAAGGAGTTTTCCTATTCTGTCCGTAACCTTAGGGATGTACGGTAGATAAGCGCGCGCGACTGTTTGAGCTTCCTCTCTATTTTGGGACGTTGACTTCTTTGGTTTCATGGCTCTGTTGATCTCGGTATCACTATACCCATTCGATCTGAAGGCCACTTGAAGGTGTTTTAATTCTTCTTGTAGATGTTCTGGCTCACATATTCTTCGAGCACGTTCTGTCAGTGTGGAGATGACGCCTCGCTTTTGACTCGGGTGGTGGTTTGATAGTGCATGAAGATATCTATCCGTATGTGTCGGTTTTCGGTATACTTTGTGGGTTAGATTTGTGCCACATCTTTCTATGAGTACGTCTAAGAAGGCTATCTGTTGTTCTTGTTCGGTTTCCATGGTAAATTTGAAATTTCCATGGTAAATTTGAAATTTGAAATTTGAAACCGAACAAGAACAACAGATAGCCTTCTTAGACGTACTCATAGAAAGATGTGGCACAAATCTAACCCACAAAGTATACCGAAAACCGACACATACGGATAGATATCTTCATGCACTATCAAACCACCACCCGAGTCAAAAGCGAGGCGTCATCTCCACACTGACAGAACGTGCTCGAAGAATATGTGAGCCAGAACATCTACAAGAAGAATTAAAACACCTTCAAGTGGCCTTCAGATCGAATGGGTATAGTGATACCGAGATCAACAGAGCCATGAAACCAAAGAAGTCAACGTCCCAAAATAGAGAGGAAGCTCAAACAGTCGCGCGCGCTTATCTACCGTACATCCCTAAGGTTACGGACAGAATAGGAAAACTCCTTGGAAAGCACAATATTAAAACAGTATTTAGGCCCACCAGGAAAATACAACAAAGCCTTAGATCAGGAAAAGATAAGAGGGACCCGCTGTCAGCTGCTGGGGTATATCGTATACCGTGCACTTGCGGGAAAGTCTATATCGGAACCACGAAAAGATCCATGGGAACAAGACTACATGAACACAGGAGAAACTGTAGATTAGGTCAGACGGACAAGTCAGCTGTTGCAGAACACGCGCTGAGTGAAGGGGACCACAAGATACTGTTTGAAGACGTTAAACTTCTTGCTCCTGACCAGGGATATCACAATCGGCTTATACGAGAAGCAATTGAAATCCATAAACATACGGATAATTTCAATAGAAAAGAAGAGACACTGACCCTCAACCGAATTTGGAATCCATTACTTAGTCAAGCTAGGAAAAGAACAGCCGAAAGGAATATACCTGCAACCCCAATACTGAGAGATAATTTAATTCCAGGAACGGACGATAAGAACGTAATAATTGCAGGTACCAGCCGGACATATAAATATGCGCTTAGATCCCGAACCAACCAGTCATCGGAAATCTTTCAAGATGGAACCTCAGAAGAAGCCAGCCACTCGTGCGGGCGAAACGTTAGGAAGCAATTCCATATCACGACGGCCAACAAACCCGAAGAAGAGTAACATTATCAAAAATCCCGGCCGCGAAAGCCTCAATCAATATATCAACCCATGGTCCAGTCAGGTGGCCACCAAGGTCACCTGATCTTACTCCGTGCGACTTTTTTCTATGGGGGCATCTTAAAAATAGGGTGTATTCCACACAGACTACAACTCTACATGAGCTAGAAGTAAAAATTCGTAGAGAAATTATCTTCAAAATTGCTTTCAAGAGAGACTTATAACAACCCATGGGCCGCAGTGGTCATGATGGTAGAGCGCTAGTCTATCAATCAGAGGGACGTGGGTTCGATTCCCACCATGGTCACTGGTCTCGTGCTAGGAATCGCACGTTAAAAGGTAAGACCTCGTTAATCCTTAGCTCGCACAAGTTTCGACTTCTGAGGGCTGTCGTTCGTAGGGGGGTGACAGCTGGTTAACGGAAAAAACAATTTTGAATTTTTTTTTTTTAGTCAGTTGGCCACCAAGGTCACCTGATCTTACTACGTGCGACTTTTCTCTATGGGGGCATCTTAAAACTGGGGTGTATTCCACACAGCCTACAACTCTACATGAGCTAGAAGTAAATATTCGTAGAGCTTTCCAAGATATCACGCCCCAAATGTTGAGAAACGTTTTACATGAAAATATCACCAGAGTCAATAAATTTCGAACATTTGTTTTGAATTTATTTTATCTTTAATCCTATCAATTTGAATTTTTTTTTTTTCTTTTCGATAAATCTGTTTTTTTTGTTATTTGAATAATAATAATTGGATTTTTTTGTATTTCATTTCAAAAAATTACTTTCTATTATATCATTAGAAAGGAATGGTTATGCTGAATAGTACAGGAAAGAAAAAGTTGTATGTTCCCATCTAAGTTATGGACCTACAGAGTATTGTTTTTTTCCCAATTTTTCCAATATTTTTTGGCGGCTTTTTATAACGCCGACGAATAAAAATAAAATATCACAGTAGTAGCAACTGTTATCAAGTGACGTATGGTTTCCATAGCCAACTTTTCAATTTTTGGCTTTCATTTTGCTTCCACGGCCTACTCGGTGAATTTCAATAATAATTATTTTCTGATCTAGTTTCTGGTTAGATACCAACTTGTGATATGTCATTGAAAAGGGTATTGAATGCTGAATAAAGCGAAACGAAAAAAAAATAGGGTTTCCATTTAAAATAAGAAAGTTGATGTTACTTCCGGTCAGACCGGAAGTTAACTTCGACATGTCAATATGCTCAAATTCTAGTTCTTATGTCATCATATCGACGCTCCAAATTTCACAAACCTACTTCATACAATAACTGAGATATTCCGTAGGCAATACTTCCGTAGCCACCCGGTATAGTGACAATGGCACAAACTTTGTTGACACAGAAATCGCTTTCAAGCCATTCGGATTGGGATAAGATAGGCACTTTTAGTTCAGTCCAATAAATAGAATGGAAATTCATTCCTCCAAATGCTGCATAGTTGGGCAGTTGGTGGGAAAGATTGATCAGAACCGTCAAAGACATTCTGCGTGAATTTCTGGGCAAGGCATCTCTGACATACGAAGAACTTTATACAATTGTTTGCGATGCTGAATCAGTGGTAAATTTCCGACCACTGACTTATTTCCATGAGGATAGTAAGTATCTGATTCCTTCAACCCTTGATATGTATGAAATGATATGAAATTCGAGAAGTTGGTGTATCTGATGTGAATGCAACAGAAGCTACTCATCTTAGAAATCATATGAGCTATAGGTTGAGACTGAGAGAGGATTCGTGAAAAAGATTAGGGACAGAATATCTAGGACAATTAAAACAAATTTGAATTGTTTCGTTTCCAAAGAACACCTATCTGTTGAACGGAAACGTCCAATATAGAGAAAGATGGGCCGCAGTGGTCATGATGGTAGAGCGCTAGTCTATCAGTCAGAGGGACGTGGGTTTGATTCCCAGCATGGTCACTGGTCTCGTGGTAGGAAACGCACGTTGAAAGGTATGGCCCCGTTAATTCTCAGCTCGCACAAGTTTTGACATCTGAGGGCTGTAGTTCGTAGGGGGATGACAGCTGGTTAACGGAAAAAACTATTTTAAACAATTTTGAAAATAACTTAGGAATGCTCCAAATAACTTCAAATACTCGTAAAAAACGTTACTTTGACAATTTCAACTACTAATATTAGTTTTACAGTGGGATTCCCAACACGTCGAGAAAATCGACGAGCCTAATAAGAAAGTTGATTCAGTACGAGAAGAGGTGAAAGGACTCGAAAACCAGATAGATCTTCTTAAGATGGACATACCTCTTGGTCCATGTACCGCCGGCAGTTTGAAGCTGTGGCAGTGTCGAATGGATGGTGCGAAGAAGAAAAAGCGACGGCACTCATAGTAGCTTTGAGAGGGCCAACTTTGGATATGCTGCAGACGATATCTATCGGACAGCAAAATGAATATAAAGGCCTCATTACTACATTAGAGTTACGGTTCGGCGATTAACATCGAGAACAGCTGTATCGGGCTCAAATGAAAATGTGCACCCAATAACCGGGTAAGAGTCTTCAAGAATTTGAAGCAGATGTGGGACGCCTAGTTCTGCTGGCTTACACAGATGCACCAGGTGATTTCGAAGAATAGCTAGCGGTGTATCTATTCATAGATGGACTGAGAAATAGCGAAATCCAAAGGACTCTGCAATTAACACACTTCAAGAGGAGTAGCGATGCCTTGGTAAGTTCTTTAGAAGTGGAGGCGGCTTTCAACACCTCGAGGCCGAAAGTACGAGTGGTTTCGACAGAAAAACTCGAACAACGATTGAGCGCAGTTACTAGTTCATACGAGAAGGTTCTGGATGAGATTAAATCTTTAATAAGTGGAAAAAGTACTCAAAAGAACAGGGCGTGCTGTAGATATGGACATCTTATGAAAGACTGCAGGATAAGAATGCCACCACGTTTGCAATCACCTATGAGTCCTCAAGTGGACGACAGGAAAACTAGAACTGGCCAACATATCGGGGCATATGCTGGCTAGCAATAATAGAGCCCCCAGGGTCATTCCTATTAACAGGCTGAGAGAACAACCAACAGCAACAGCGACAGCGACCGATTGTTTGCTGATCATACGAAACTGATGTGGAAATATTCAAATTCGTAGATACTAGAATCAAAAATGGAAGATGATTTAAAAAAGGTAAAACACTGGTGCGACTCAAACCATCTCTGCTTCAATACAAAGAAAACTAGCATTCTAACCTTCAGATACATTTATGAACCTCTTAGATTTGACAATACAACAATTAAAAACAAACTCTGTACCAAATTTCTTGGTATTGAAGTTGATAGTAACCTAAAATTCCATATCCACATTCAAAATCTCAAAGGGAAACTGGCTTCGGGCTGCTTTGCAGTGAGAGTTTTGTCTGAGGAACTGGGTCTGCCAATGAGTGAGGTAACATACTTTTCTCTGATCGAATCACACTTGCGATATGGTATCGCATTTTGGGGTTATTGCAGCAAACAATTGTTCGATTCTGTTTTCGTACTGCAAAAACGAGCAGTCAGATTCATGTCCAGAGCTAAATACACCGACCATTGTAAACCGTTATTTATAAAACACAAAATTCTGACAGAAACCTCCATTTTTATAATTGAAACTCTATGTTTGGAGCATAAGCACAAGTCTTACGTCTCCGATACTGAGCTCACTCAATCAAATTATAATATTCGCCAGATAACGAGGAAAAACTTACCTCTCCCCATCCCCCATTCAGAACTGACAAAAAAATCAATATTGTATGAGAGTGAAAAAATATATAACAATTTGCCATCCTGTTTGAGAGAAATCTCCTTACACCATATTTTTCGTAAAAAACACATCGTATATTGAAATTTTCTTTATTATTCAGTAGGTGTGTTATAAAACTATTATGTCATGAATCACAACTTATCCTTAAATACGTTTCGTATGTTTTCTGAACAAAAAACAAGAGTTTGAAATAAGGCCACTGATAGTTCGATCAGAGAGTTGAAGTTAGGCCTCTGCCGTGCCCAGAGGTTGTGATGGCAAAGGGGGGAGTTGGGAAGTACATAAATTGAGTACCTTTAGCGAATGGTTAAAAAAGTTATTATAGTAAGTATAGGTCTTTTCTAATTAGTTTATCATGAAATCGAACAACGAAAGATTCATTAAATTATTTCCATTGAATATGAATTCAAAATAATTGTAAGTAGATTAATAAATGCTGTTTTCTATATTGTTTCCAAAGTGTTTCAAATCATTAAAGGATCAGAATCTGCCTAGTTAGTCGTGAACAACCCCAATTCACGACAGTACAGTGTACGTCGCAGATATAGAAGAAGAATTTATACTTGGGATGGATTTGTCTGTGAAACTGCGATTATTGAAAACCGTGAAAATTCCTGGATTTTTTAAAAGAGTAGTTAGTAATGCTTCATTAGACGAAGACCCTGGGTGCTGCGATGGAATAGTACAGCCATTTGTAGAATTACTTAGCAATTTGGTTCTTACACGAGCCCTGGTAAAGACAAAACAATTCCTGAGAGAGTTGACAACATGTATCCCGAAGAAATAACAGCAAAAAAGGCGATATCATTGGAATCTGTGAACATATTACATGGGTAGCAAATTACGATTTGAGTGACAACCAGGAAAAAAAGTCTTAGAGAGTGTTATATCAATGCTTGAAAATTCATTTGGACACTTGTCAACAGAAGAATTGAGAGCTGCCAAACATTTCATCACAAGTGAAAGTGACATCTTCGATTCAACAACAATAGGAAGAACTAATCAGGTCAAACACACAATCGATACTGGTCAAGCCCATCCGATTCGGCAACCACCAAGGAGAGTTATATTTGCCATAAAACAAGAGGTGGGGGGGCTTGTTGACAAGATGATGAAAGATGGTGTGAAGAATTATCGAGCCCTTGGTCTGCACCAGTTGTATTGGTTTCTAAAAAGGTTGGTACCACGAGATTCTGTGTGGATTATAGGAAATTGAATGATGTCACGAAGAGGGATAGCTTCATTTAACCAAGGATAGACGACACATTAACGACTCTAGCAGGTTCACGTAGGTCCCAACTCTAGATCTGAAGAGCGGGTATTAGCAAGTGGACATACAACCATAAAATAGTGACGATATTTTCAAATTTCGCGTTGACGTTTTGGGATTATTTTCAACAGCTCCTGAAACGACTATTTCTTACAACTGTTTGTACCTATTTTATTCATATAATTTTGTCCTTTCCTTTTTAAATTGATCATCATTAATTAAGCTGTGTCGCAATCTTGCGATAATGTCTCTAAAAGTTTGTCTTCTTTCTGAAAACCTCTCGTGATACAAATTCTTTGCTGTTTCTGCATTTCCCCTTATTTGTTCGAAACAGACTGTCAAACCCCTTTTTCATAATTCTCATACTTCATTGCGAATGTGTTTGAGAATTGAACAAAAACCACGAATCAAAGAGCGTTTCTACTGCTCGAATCAAAATTTGACAGCTATAAGTAAACATTTGCATTCTGTTTTATCGACGCATCGTCCAAAGTCTACTTGTTCGAAGTGTGCGTTCCAAAGTCTACATGAAAAAACCTGAAAGCTCTGTGTTTCAAAGATGACTCTAGCAAAACATCAATGTGCTAAATTTTTAAAAAGGGTATTTTAAGCTATATTGAAATTTGCAGGAATATACAAGATATCTCGTCTAATTTTTTTCCATCAATAACTATGGATATTCTATTTGACAAAATATGTTACTGGCAACATAGAATTTTATGCAAAAAATTGCTGTTTACAAAGAAAGAAGAATTTTTTTACCGGAAAAACATTACAGCAACTTTTTGAAAATGCACATTTTCGAAAAACATGCTGTAAGTCAGAGACGATGGTATATATCGATATGCTGTTTTCACCATTAAGTTTGTCATAAGATTTGATCTTCAGACACAGCCATCAGTTTACATCTATCTAGTCTGGAAGTGTCCAATTTGTTCCACTCTGTACAGTGCTCTAGTGCCAACAAAGATTGATGCGACGACGAATAGTGTGGTGGCACACAGGTGAAGCAATAGCTCCTAAATCCAATCCTAGTATTGGCCGAACCGCCGTATGGGACAGACATACTTTCTCATCAACAGACGCTAGGGCGCAGGTGACAAATACTGTCTGCGTGCTGAGCAATTTTTGACTCTTACTGTAAAGCCATCCACTGCATCGCAAAGAGTTCCTCAAGAGCTACCCCGCCTCTTCCTCATGAGCAGTGGCTCGGAGGGAGGAAGACTTCAAAACAATCCTCTTGTCCGTGCCAGGGCAGCTCCCTCCAGACTTCTTCAGAGACACGGAAGAGAAGGTGTTTCCACAGCTTCAGCCAGCTCGGACAGCGAGTCTGAGCGTAAAAGCACGAAGAGAAAGCAGACACCGAAACCGGCCAAGACAAAGATCATCCTCCATTAGGACCTCGAGATCGCCCCTCCAAAAACTGATAAAGACAACAAACCCTCCCGCGAAGAAAAACGATACATTGCCTAATAATAGTGACATTTCTAATCTCAATCTAAGTGGAAAGACAGTAGTGACTACAAAGTTTCCTCAAACTTTTTCGCCAGAGAAGAAAACCAAGGCCGTAAACCCAGCAACACCGTCAACCGAGGAGGGTGATCCGGCAGCCGAAAAAGTTAAGGGTGAGTCCCCTCCGGTATGTATTATGTCTGTAAATGTCCAAATTCACAAGAACCCACAAGTCCTCGACGATGCTTCTCCGAAAATGGAAAGTGTCGTGAATACCGAGCCCCACATCGGTGGGAGAAGATTGTCACGAATCGTAGTGGTGGCTCAAAAATTTGGCATCTAGGAGCCTATCCCGGAGAACCTATCTCTGGCTAAGGATGACTCCATACCGGAGGCAACGAAGGCAACGAAGAAACCCACCATGGCGAGTATGCCAAACAATTCCAAATGACTTGGAGCGAGTGGCAGAGTGGTTGCCTGACTCCTACGCTGGACCAAAAATTACCATCGAATGGGTCGGGCCCCTTTATAGGACAATCCGATATGGATTCGTTTCCATCGAAAAATTGAAATACTATAATTGAAATGGAAGCGATTGGAAATATAACTGCTCCAAAGAGGAACTCCGTGACTGGAGCGCAGGAGAAATGGCATGGGAAGGAAGTATTAGAAAGTGTAGCGAAACCATCAGAAAATGGAAAGGTGTGGTGAACGCCAAAATTCAAACACCTTCTACAAGTGTTGCGAACCGAACGGAATGGTTGGCGATCGCTCAAATGGAGAGTGTTGCGAAAGCACAAAATCCATCACCAACGGAAAGGGTGGTGAACAATGCCCAAGCAACAGAATTATGGAAAGTGTGTAGAACCCAAAAAAATAAGTACAACGGAAACGGTGATGAAGCAAATAGAAAGTGTGGTGAACCAACCGAGCAGACCAACGCAATTTGAAAGGGTGATAAATGAAAAATCTCGCACATCAGGAATGGAAACTGGGGAGAATCCAATGGAACGTGTGGCGAACCGTACTCAACCGGCCACATCCACGGAGGCCCCAACATTCCCAGAAACCGCCCCCCTTCAACTGGTGGGCTTTCAACGAGCAGTCCTTCGCATGAAAACGAAGGAAAAGGAGGAAGCTGCCAAGATCAAGCAGGAAAAAGAAGAACTGTTCAAGAAAATGCAGTTGGAGGACGAAAAACGAAGACTGGAGCTGCAGAACAAAATCAAGGAAAATAAACGCCTCCCTGAAGCAAGGGCGTGAGCATCGCCGAAGAAAGGACAGCTCTCCAGCTTGGTGTTTGACACTTCAGACTCTGGGAAGCGGAGAAAAATCCAAAGACGACGATCGAGAATGGAAACTCTGTTAAACTCGATCGGGTCAATTGACAAATGAATTGGAGACCTCCAAAAATTAATAGCCAAAAAAGTGGAGGAAAGGTGAAGGCTCACCTAAGAAATTAGATTTGAAAGCTCCAGGAACTCCAGGACATCCCGGACAAGCTCATCAGGGAGGTCATAGTCAGCCAAATCAGGTCGTTTAACACAAAGCAGTTTGAAGAACTACACTACTCGGAGATTCAGAAGCTCGCGACATGCGGAGGCTGATCATATCGCTGAACAGATATAGGATCAAAGATGCTTTCCCCCTTCTTCCCGAGAAAAAGGACCAAGACGATGATGGCTTCATCAGGCCCCGTATTAATGGTAGACCGAAAAAGGAAGCAGGTTAGAACCCCGTACCAACGAGAAGCTCCTACGAGTCTCTTATCAATGATGAAATCCTCTGAAAAGACTCGGGGTGAACCTCGCCAAAAAGGACAGTCAAGGAGACTAGTCAGCCTCCTAAGGAGGGGGCATCAAAATCGGAAAAGATTAGGATGCTTCTTCCTATCGTCATCTAGGGAAGGTTGAACTTGGATCGCTCGCTGACGACTCAAATGAAGACTGAAATCGAAAGCGATCGGTCCAAGATGATCGAAATCTTAAAGGCATCAGGTACGGAGTTCCATACCTATACGCTACCCAAAGACAGAACACATGCGTTTGTTCTGAGGGGCCTCGACTCTGACGCGAACAAGAATGACCTAATACAGGAAATGCTTGTAAAATATGGGTATTCAAGTCGAAAAGATGATGAGAATGAACACTGAGTTCAGACCTCTGTATCTAATCACGACCCCTGTGTACCCCTTGGCACAAACGCTTCCCCTCCCTCTGGCAGCAATGATGCGTCCTCCCGATCCTTCCCACTCCTAAGAACTTGGGTGAAGAGTTGAGTGTGGTGGAGTTATTTATTTATTTATTTATGTATTTATTTGTATTCATTTTTATTTATTTTTATTTATTTTCATTTATTTTCATTTCTTTTCATTTATTTTCATTTATTTTCATTTATTTTGATTATTTTTATATATTTTTATGTTTATTTTTATGTTTATTTTTATTTTCATTTATTTTCATTTATTTTTGTTTGTTTGTTTGTTTGTTTGTCCGTTTGTCCGTTTGTCCGTTTGTCCGTTTGTCCGTTTGTCCGTTTGTCCGTTTGTCCGTTTGTTCGTTTGTTCGTTTGTTCGTTTGTTCGTTTGTTCGTTTGTTCGTTTGTTCGTTTGTTCGTTTGTTCGTTTGTTCGTTTGTTCGTTTGTTCGTTTGTTCGTTTGTTCGTTTGTTCGTTTGTTCGTTTGTTCGTTTGTTCGTTTGTTCGTTTGTTCGTTTGTTCGTTTGTTCGTTTGTTCGTTTGTTCGTTTGTT